>CM060253.1:28662633-28701577 GCA_030684275.1 Acipenser oxyrinchus oxyrinchus | reverse complement strand
GAATGATACATACACACACAGTCGCAGTCAAAAGTATTCGGGCAGTGAAAAAAAGAAAAAACATAAAGAAAGTTGTTTCTATAATTTCTAATTGTTCTATTGAAAGCTATAAATTCATCTTTATAATAAAACAACAAATTATTACATAAATGCATACAATGAAAACTAACATGCAAAAACGAATTTGATACTTGTGGCAAAGTGCCCCCCCGTGTATATTGTATGTTACGTGTTGTGTGTAAATGTTAGTGTATAGTCATCGGTACACGGGATATAAACGGGTCTGTTTGATTTAAAAATGTAGATTTGTATTTAGGCACGAGGAGGGCACAAATCACTTCACGTGCTGGTTAAAATGTAATGTGTGGTCACGGAAGTGCACTTAATTAATTCACGTGCAGTTGTACCGAGATTCCAATTGAATGATTGACTAGCAATCGAGTCTCGGTACAACTGCATAAAAACAGTATGTTTTCACTCACTCGGGGTTGGGTGTTCGTGAGTGGAGAACGGGTGCGGAGAAGGAGGTTAAATAAAATAATAATAATAATAATAATAATAATAATAATAATAATAATAATAACCACCATTTATTTTACTCACCGTGTTTGTTTGTCTCCGTGCACCGTTTGTTAAGTGTTAGTTCGTTTTGTTTGTCTGTTTATTTTGGCGTAAGTGCCGTGTGCTGTTTTTGTGTTCTTTTTGTTTATTTATTAAATGCTGAGCGAAAGCATTCGCTCAGCTCCACCAAACTCATCTCTCGTTTTGTTTATTTATTTCCTGGCTCTGGTCTGACATCACCCACTCTGGCCGTCTTTGTCACATACTTTGACAAAAGTATTTGGGCACCCTTACATTAGTATTTTGTGTGCCAACCCTTTGCTTCATTTACACCTTGCAGTCTTTTTTGTATTTTGAAACCAGTTACTGGCATCTTTCTGGAGATATTTTTGCCCATTCTTCAACACATACAGCTTTGAGTTCTGCAATCGACTTTGGTTTCCTTTTTACAACAGCAGCCTTCAAGTCAATCCACAACATCTCAATGGGATTCAAGTCTGGGGACTGAGATGGCCAATCCATAACTATTCTTCCTTTTTATCAGGAATTTGTTTGTAGACTTTGCAGAATGCTTAGGGTCATTATCCTGCTGGAATACAAACTTCTTTCCAAAAACCCTAGCACTGGGTAACAAATGAGAGTGCAAAATCTCTTGATATTACTCTTTATTTTTAAGCATTGTTGTTGCTTTTTTAATCACACATTTTTTTTGTATTTTTCAGCAGTTGATGATTATGTAATTATGTATTCTATAATTATCACCAGGTGTTGGTTTTCAATCATGATAATTGAATGGATTTCATATGAAATATGTTGATTGCCTAAATACTTTTGTCAAAATATGAAATTAGTTTTTGCATGTTATGTAATAATTTGTTTTATTATAAAGCTGAATCTCTCATTTATATCTTTCAATGGAACAATTAGAAATTATATAGAAATTACTTTCTTTGTGGTTTTTCTCATTTTGTCCAAATACTTATGTCTGAGTCTGTATATGTTTTTTATGAAATACTCAGTATGTTCAGTTGTAAGTTATAGTGTTTTTCCTAAAGAATGTCAAACTAAGTTTATTTAATCAAATACAACATGAAAAACTGAAACTACCTTTTTATGTTTTACTCTTTGTATATTTAAAAAATCTTTTCTTGAATGGGTTAATTTGCTTATTTTTGTGAGAGTTAACATGAGGATTTGTTTGCTTAGTTTTAAACACTTAATGTGATTCTTAAATAAATCAATGAATTCTATTGAGAATTTGCTGTGTCAGTTTGTAGCATCCCTGTGAGGGTTTGTAAATCCACTGCTGATGTACTGACTGCTCATATGAACCCTTTCATAGGACTATTGACTCTTGTCAGTGTTCTGGAAACTAAGATGTTCACCATGCTGTGGTCATGTGACATTTTTGTTTCTGCTTGAGATAGATAGATAGATAGATACTTTACTTTTTCAAAATACCTTTATTAACTACTCACAAATCTTTAACATCACAAAGAAACACATAAAAACGAATACATTAATACAGTCAAATATTTACTTTTTTTTTTTTTTTTTTAATTTAATAAATAACCAACAACAGCAATTTACAAATAAATAATTAAATTCCCACCATCTGTCTCACATAGTGCACCAGCAATACACCAAATCGATGAAAACATTTCCAAATCATTTACCATACTGTAATATTTAAAATCCAGTTTAATCCTACTGATAACCAGCATTCTAAAAACAGTAACTGCATTGGTTTCACCAACACCAGCAATATGAGCTTTTCTAGTTTTTAAAATAGAGAGCTTGGCTTGTCCTAGCAGGAAATTTGCTAGCTGACACACATATTTTTCCTTTTTTGTGTAAGCTACACCAAAGATAAAAACACACTCAGAAAAATCCAAGCCCAGGTCAATAAACAGGCTCCTTATGAGAACAAACAAAGGGGCTAAACGGTTACAGAAAACAAAACCATGAAAAACAGTCTCTCTTTCTATACAAAAGGGACATTTATCTGTTATTCCTGGGTCTATGGTGCACAGGTAAGCATTGACAGCGATGATGGTGTGCAGGAGTCACCACTGCAAGTCCCCTGATCTCTTGGGTAGAGGAGGTTTATACAGGCTCCTCCAGGCCGGTCTGGTCTGCTCTCCCACCTCCAACCGCTCCCTCCAATGTGTGTCTGGAAGTTCTTGTAACTGTCTCTCATGACACAATTTAACACACAATTCATATAATTTTTTGCCTTCTGTATTTGCCAGGGGGAGATCTGTCAACTTTTCCATTTTTAGCAGGCGACCTTCATCTTCCCCACTCAAGGGGGCCAATGGGGAAACCAATAAGGAGGGGAAAGGGGTCTCAAGTAAGGCCTGATTCTTTACTGAGAACCCATTTTTCAAAATGTCATCCTGCTCTCTAGACAGGGCTGTTTGAATCTGACAAAGTAACCTGCCACCTACTCTCGCAGAGTGTAAACCCAGAGCTAAGGACAACTGTTGTGGACTTTTCCATTTTGCTCTATTCACATCCACAACGTGTCGAAGCTTTATAACCCCAGCTTTCATCATTAACTTTGTAAACGACTGAGACTCTGTTAATTTTATTCTAAACCCAGGATTAAAAATGACAGGTTCCTCTAGCAGCCAATAGAAGTCAAGAGTTCCCTCACCTCTTTGAACCCTCAGACTCTGCCATGCCCTAAGCAAACTCTGGTAAAACAGTGGCAGATTGGGCAAGATGAACAGGGCACTATCTAGGAGGAAAAGCTGTTTGTCCAGCCCCAGCCCTCCAGCTTGATGCAGTAAAAACTGAGCTACATCAGTCCAGGGAAGTTTCTCGCTGCTATATAGCAGTTTTTTAACTGTTTGCAGCCTGAAAGCTCTGAGTCTACTAGACAAGTCCATCAAACCTTGCCCTCCTTCTTCCAGAGGCAAAAACAACACACACTGCCTCAACCTATGTAACCCGTCCCAGAAGAAACTCAAAAACTCTCTCTGAATTTCTTTTAAAAGATCTTTCGGAGGTTCCATACATATAAGCCTATGCCAGAGCATAGAAGCAGCTAAATTATTTACAATTAAGACCCTTCCCCGGAAAGAGATTGTTTGCAAAATCCAACGCCATTTCTGCAGGCGCCCTTTTACTTTCTCCAAACACCCCTCCCAGTTCTTCCTGACTGCCCTCTCACTCCCTAAGTATACTCCCAAATACTTTATCTCCTCTTGACTCCACTGCAAGCCACCTGGCAGAACTGGGATCCCACATCCCTTCCAATCCCCTATTAACAACCCTTCACTTTTTTACCAGTTTATTTTGGCTGAAGAAATTGCTTCAAAACATTTCTGACTTTCATACAATTTGTCAACATCTGCTTGACTGAATAAAAACAGAAACATCATCTGCATAAGCGGAGACCTTAATTGGTTGAGCTAGGCTACCTGGGATAGTGAGTCCTGTTAAAACATGTCTAAGTCTATTGAAAAGCGGCTCAATAGAAAGAGAATACAGCATTCCTGAGAGAGGACAACCTTGTCTTATACCCCGGCGGACTGGGAAAGGTGCACTCAGCTCCCCATTGATCTTCAGCAAACTAAAAATGTCACAGTATAGGGACTGTATTTGAGATATAAATCTCGGGCCAAATCCGAAGGCTTCAAATACCTTCCATAAATAACTGTGGTCGACTCTGTCAAAGGCTTTTTCTTGATCAAGAGAGATAAGCCCAGCAGGGAAACTAAAGAGCTTAGAGGCAGCCAATATGTCTCGAATTAAAAAAATGTTGTCAAAGATGCATCGGTTGGGCACACAGTAGGTTTGGTCAGGGTGTATAACATGACCCAAAACAGTGCTTAGTCTTCTGGCCAGGGCTTTGGACATTATTTTGTAATCTGTACATAACAAGGACACAGGTCTCCAGTTCTTTATACTACACAAATCCCCTTTCTTGGGTAATAGTGTTATCACTGCCCTCCTGCAGCTCATAGGCAGCACTCCTTTCTCCGTGCATTCATTTAGAACTTCGTACAGGTCATCCTTCAATAATGACCAAAAAGTTTTTAAAAATTCAACAGGCAGCCCATCCATTCCTGGAGTTTTTCCCCCTTTTAGCCCCTGGAGGGCATCAGAGAGCTCTTGCAACGTTAGGGGAAACTCAAGTTCTTTCTTTTCCTCTTCAGCGAGCCTTGGCAGAGCCTCCAGGAAACGCTGTGTCGCTTCAGCCTGTTCCCCAACCTCCATTGTGAACAGTTCCGAATAGAATTTCACAGCGTGTCGCCGAATCTCCCCAGGCTCCCTCAGCTCTTCCCCTGTCGAAGTTTTTAAACAGTGAATGACTTTCCGCTCTGCCCTCTTTTTTTCCAATCCAAAAAAAAACTGTGGGTGCATCGATCTCAGCTATATGTGCCCCCTGCATTTTGACATTCAACAGTTCAGCCATCTGCTGTTTTTTGTTCTTGAGGTCTTGAATCGACCTACTATTGGGATTGGACTGTAGAGCTCCCTGAAGCTCTAACATATCCCTCTCCAGCTCTTCCAGAGCCGCAGTCATCCTCTTTGTGACATTAATAGTGTACTGCTGAAAGAACAATCTGATCTGCACCTTCCCCACATCCCACCACTCAGCCAGGGAAGTAAAAGCAGTCTTCTGCTCTCTCCACCTTTCCCAAAGAAAACTCAAGCATTCTTTAAAATGGGTATCTTTTAAAAGCTGAGTGTTAAAATGCCAGTAAGACTTTCCTGGCTTTTGCAAGGGAACCATTACACTTAAAGTTAAAAGAGAATGATCGGATAACCCAGTTGGAGAAATAAAACACTTGGTGACCAGATTAAAATGCTGTTTAAAAATATAAAAGCGATCTAACCTGGCCAAGGAAACATTATTATTGCAGTATTTGACCCATGTATACTGTCTCATTGAATTGTTAAATTGTTTCCACACATCAGTCAAGTCATGCTTTTTTAAAATCAAATTAAGTTCTGAAGCTGACTGAAGGTGTGGCTCACGATGATTACGGTCCTCCAAGTGGTTAACTGTGCAATTAAAATCACCAGCTAAAACAACCCTATCTCTGCCACTGCAGCCATTTAAAACTTGATCTAACGTCTTAAAAAGCCAGACCCGCTCTCGTCCATCATTCAGGGCATATATGTTTATAAAAACAAACATGTTTTCCCCTATCTTTATGTCAACTTTTAACAATCTCCCTTTCACCACTTCAGTAACAACAGGGGGAGACTGAATAAAACCTTTTGAAAACAGCACGGCCACCCCAGCGCTTACATTGGAGCCGTGACTAAGAAACACGTCCCCCTTCCAGTCACCAACCCAGTCAACTTGGTTATTAAAATCAGTGTGTGTTTCTTGTAAAAAAACAACATTACATTTTTCTGATCAAGGTATTCAAATAAAGCAGCTCTCTTCAGCTCATCTCTGCACCCATTAATATTTAAAGACCCAATTGTGAACGAATTCGTTTTAGTATGAAAAGGAAGGAAGGAAACTGGAAAAAGAAAAACCAGACACACTGACGAGAAGGTAAAATTCCAATCCATTTAATCACTAGGTTTTTTTTTTAACTGTTTAACTGACTCTAGCGATCAGGTTTTTCAAACGCCAACGCTCTTGCTCAGTGAGGTCGGAGCCTGACGCTTTCTGTGAGGTAAAACGTGCCGCTAATAAAAACAAAGAGATATTTGGGAAATGGTCCTCAATATTGATCCCTCTTCTACCCTTCGTGATTTCCAAAAAATCTTTTATGTTACTGACACTGTAGCCAGTTCCAGAAAGAGCCAAGTCTGATGTTTGGGAACAGTCAGTCAGACTTGCCTCTTCTTCACTGTCTATCTCTGAGCTCTCTTCGGGAGTTTTGCTAACAACTCTAACACTCCACGGCACTGTTGTTTTACTCTTCCCAGGCTCCGCTTCACTTTCCTCAGTAACATTAGCTCTTTTCTTTGCGGTTTCAGCATCTTCCCATTTCCTCTGTCTTTTCTTTTTCGGAGTTTTGAACTTAAACTTTTCCCCTACCGTTTCTACATCCATTTTTTCTAATACTGAATTTATTTTACTTTCTTCATCTGCTGTTGGATTTAACTCTACTGCCTCAACCACACTCTCTGTTTGTTTGACCTCTACAGATTTAACAATACTCTCAGTTTGTTTGAGCTCTACAGACTCAGACGTATTCTGTATTTTTTTACTGCAACCTGCTTCCACGGCGCTGTCTACATCAAGAGCTGACGGTTTTTCAACGCTATTTGTTGCTTCCACAGCGCTGCCTGCAGCAAGAGCTGACGGTTTTTCAGCGCTAGTTGTTGCCTTCTCTCTGCTCTGTTTTCCAGTCACTGCCAGCTCTCCTACGTTCACCTCAGTACTAGCTTCTTGATCCAGTCTCTCATCCCCCTGAGTTTCTGTCTGTCGGCTACTTTCATTACCTGCATCTACAGAATTATTAGAGCCGTTCCCAATTTCTTTCCCCTTCTCTCTCCTCTCTGTTTCTTTATGCTCACTCTTTTTCCCCCTGTCCTGTTCCGCCGTGCTAGCCTCATTTTCGGGACAGTTTTTAACAACATGCCCCTCTTTCCCACAACCAAAACACTACATCTGTAGTCGCAAAGATAATATAACTATTCTCCTCTATTTTAAATTTGAGGGCTACGTTTAACTCCTGACTCATGTCATTTAGAATCATGTTAACTTGCCTGCGGAAAGAAACGATGTGTTTCAGCTTCAGAGATTTACACCCCAGGGGGATTCTCTTCGGACTCGAAACAATTTTCCCGTGTCTAGAGAGTGCATTCTCTAACACGTCATTCTTTAGAAAAGGGGGAACATTTGAAAGGATTACTTTTCTGGATGGTAAAACCAGAGGTAACACGGTAATAAATGTCTCATTTACCACAATTCCCTTCTCAACAGCTTTAGTAACGAGATTGATTTCATTCAGATAGATAGATAGATAAAAGTATTGGTACCCAGTGCTTATTCCACCATAATTCAAGGTAACAGATACAGGACAAATATTTATAACCACCTTGTAATAAAACAAAAAGCAAAATAACAATTTTTAGTAATTTAACAAATAGTTTTTTTATATTGTTGGTGAAATCTGGGCCCATTCTGTCTTAGATATTTCCTTCAGCTCAGACAGATTGTATACAAAATGCATGGCTCCAGCTTTTTTCAGATCCGTCTAAAGTATGTTTATAGGATTGAAATCTGGTGATTACGAAGGCCATTCCAGAACTTTTATCTTCATTTTCTTCAAGAAATATGCAAGACAGAATTAGCTCCGATTTCACCAACAAGATGTAACATAATGGTTATGAATTATCATAAATGTCTAAAAGCTGTAATAAATGCAGGACACACAAAACATTAAAGCAGGGGTGCCAATATTTTGGTCATGAATGAATACTTTGAATAAAAAAGGTTTGTTTGTTTTTTGATAAAGACTATTTGTTAAGTAGTTGTTATTTGTTATTAAAAAGTGGTTAAAATGTACTAAATGCTTGTCCTTAATCTGTTACCTTAAATGGTGGTATAATAAGCGTAATGTGCCAATACTTGTGACTGTGTCTGTACTGTATGTACATACAGTATATATCGAGATATTGACTTTGTACAGCTGTGTTCTTTAATTCTCAGTCAACTTTGATTGTGGATATTGTACAAAAAATTAATATATATTTTTAATATATATTAAAGTTATTTGAGTTAGTGACTTCATATTTACAGTAAACTTTGCATGCTAAATGTGTTAGTGAATGTGTGGTTGTTTGTGACCTGGCATGGTTGCCATACTGAGGTCATGTGGCTTTTGATTTTAGCAGCATAGTAACTTTTCATTTTCTTTGATTTTATTAGGTGAGGTGCATTACTGGAAATTGTACAGTAAAAATAACTCTTTCAGTGCCACATTGTTTTAACTTCTGGCCCTATCAATGATACAGATCATACATGTTGACACAGTGTCTCTATAGTTGGTATGCAGATGTATTCTATGATACTCTCAATACAGGGTGAAAAACATTCACTCTGAAACAATTGTATTTCATTAACTCCAAAGTAAATTATGAAACACCTGCACAGTGGGTTAATGGCAATGTACATTCATTGTTTTAAAAGGAGTGCTGCACATAATCACAAACAGAACATTAATGGCACAGAGGTACATACTGGAGATACCTTTATAGTAAGTAGGCAATTCCAAAGGCTTTTGGTGCATGCTGCTGTTTAGGATCTGCTCTGTTCGGCTAACCTCTATGTACCAGATCACTTGTACTTGTGAGAGCACCATTAGTTAGATCCTGCAGCCAAACAGGAATTATCTAGCTGCTTTAGAACTGACTGAGAAGTACTTTGCAGCAACACATAGGTTGAACAGGGGATTGATTGGCCATAAAAACTTAATGACCATTACCACAGCCTCACCCTTCATCAGTTAAGAACCAAATCCATTGCACTGGTGCATACAGATGCTGAAAATCTGAGGAGTGGAATTCCTCTGACACTTTATAAAACTTCTTTATCTTTGTCCAGATTGTGTGCCATGAATCTGAAGCAAACTTTTCAGAACTGTCCAGAACTAGCACTCTTGCACAGCGCTGACACTGTAGAGATCATGACGCTTCTGAGTGTGGATAGGAATCTGCTGGCGAACCTCCGTGAGATACTGCAGATCTGGAACAAGAGGTGAAGGACAGGGTCTTAACTTATAGTCAATTGTTGCTAAAACACACCCATTTTAACCATAACATCCCTTAGAAAAATTTAGAAAAAAAAATGCCAGAAAAATGCTTGAGGTCTTTTCTGATTGATTACCCACATCCTCAGTATAGCAAAGTCTTAACATTTTAACGTGTTTATTACCAATGTTTAAACATTCATGAAATTAAATGTTCCCTACTCTGCATTGTTGACTTAATCGCTCCGTGTCCAGGCTCTGAACTTTAGCTTCTTCCTTGTTCTCTGACAGTGATCAGCACAGGCACAGCAGAGGCATGGACACTGGGTCGACGCTGACAGCATAACATACTGGGTTTAACTGTAAATGACAGTGAGAACATTCCCAAACCCAAATAGATCCAGAGACTCCAGGGTTTAATGGACCCTGCTCTTCCAAGGTGTACCTTGCATATATGCCTGCTTTTCTGTTGGACAAGGATTCTGTTTTTGTGGAATTATGAAGTGACCAGTTAAAATATATATATATATATATATATATATATATATATATATATATATATATATATATATATATATATATATATATATATATATATATATACAGTACTGTGCAAAAGTTTTAGGCAGGTGTGAAAAAATGCTGTAAAGTAAGAATGCTTTCAAAAATAGACATGTTAATAGTTTATATTTATCAATTAACAAAATGCAAAGTGAGTGAACAGAAGAAAAATCTACATCAAATCAATATTTGGTGTGACCACCCTTGCCTTCAAAACAGCATCAATTCTTCTAGGTACACTTGCACAGTTTTTGAAGGAACTCGGCAGGTAGGTTGGCCCAAACATCTTGGAGAACTAACCACAGTTCTTCTGTGGATTTAGGCAGCCTCAGTTGCTTCTCTCTCTTCATGTAATCCCACACAGACTCGATGATGTTGAGATCAGGGCTCTGTGGGGGCCATACCATCACTTCCAGGACTCCTTGTTCTTCTTTACGCTGAAGATAGTTCTTAATGACTTTCGCTGTATGTTTGGGGTCGTTGTCATGCTGCAGAATAAATTTGGGGTCAATCAGATGCCTCCCTGATGGTATTGCATGATGGATAAGTATCTGCCTGTACTTCTCAGCATTGAGGAGACCATTAATTCTGACCAAATCCCCAACTCCATTTGCAGAAATGCAGCCCCAAACTTGCAAGAAACCTCCACCATGCTTCACTGTTGCCTGCAGACACTCTTTTGTGTACCGCTTTCAGCCCTTCGCTTAACAAACTGCCTTCTGCTACAGCCAAATATTTCAAATTTTGACTCATCAGTCCAGAGCACCTGCTGCCATTTTTCTGCACCCCAGTTCCTGTGTTTTCGTGCATAGTTGAGTCGCTTGGCCTTGTTTCCACGCCGAGGTATGGCTTTTGGCCGCAAGTCTTCCATGAAGGCCACTTCTGACCAGACTTCTCCGACATTAGATGGGTGTATCAGGGTCCCACTGTTTACTGCCAGTTCTGAGCTGATGGCACTGCTGGACATCTTCCGATATGAAGGGAAGTAAGCATGATGTGTCTTTCATCTGCTGCAGTAAGTTTCCTTGGCCGACCACTGCGTCTACGGTCCTCAACGCTGCCCGCTTCTTTGTGCTTCTTCAAAAGAGCTTGGACAGCACATCTGGAAACCCGTCTGCCTTGAAATTTCTGCCTGGGAGAGACCTTGCTGATGCAGTATAACTACCTTTGCCTTGTTGCTGTGCTCAGTCTTGCCATGGTGTATGACTTTTGACAGTAACTGTCTTCAGCAACCTCACCTTGTTAGCTGAGTTTGGCTGTTCCTCACCCAGTTTTATTCCTCCTACACAGCTGTTTCTGTTTCAGTTAATGATTGTGTTTCAACCTACATATTGAATTGATGATCATTAGCACCTGTTTGGTATAATTGTTTAATCATACACCTGACTATATGCCTACAAAATCCCTGACTTTGTGCAAGTGTACCTAGAAGAATTGATGCTGTTTTGAAGGCAAAGGGTGGTCACACCAAATATGGATTTGATTTAGATTTTTCTTCTGTTCACTCACTTTGCATTTAGTTAATTGATAAATATAATCTATTAACATGTCTATTTTGAAAGCATTCTTACTTTACAGCATTTTTCACACCTGCCTAAAACTTTTGCATTGTACGTATATATATATATATATATATATATATATATATATATATATATATATATATATATATATATATATATAGACACAGACACACACACACACTGCTGTGCAAAAGTCTTCGACACATTCAGGAGTTACAATATATGGATGTTATGAGCATCAACAAATTACTCAAAGCCTTGTCATTTAGCAATCTTTAATGCACATTGATCAGAATCTAGTACTGGCAATTGAGAACACAACCCTACCTGTACTGAGTTACAATCCTTAATTTTTTCAGGAATCTCTGAAATACACAACCTACCAGCCAAAATGTCATGTTTTCAGCGCCCGGGCACTATGAAAACCCCAGCAACAATAGCAGTGACGTAAATCTGGCACAACCAACCCTATATTCTAAAACCCCCAGCAACAATTGCAGTTGTTACATTACATTACCACCTATGCTGTGCCGAGTGGATAAGGGTAGCAAATTCCTTGCCAGCTTGCTCGATAGTGTTGCTCTTGGTGAGGTTATTACCAAGGGCTAAAATAACCACTAAATCTGGTTCTTCAGGTAAGGTTTCTCTCAGAATTTCCTTCTTCAATATTGCTGCACAGGCACCAGGAGTGGAACTAAAACCAAATCTCAGGTTGCCGAGTGGCGTTGTCACAAAACCATTGGCCAGGCTTCTGAGATGTGAGTCGCCAAATATCATCACAAACTAAAAAAGAGATATACACATAGATAATACATTATTAGCAATGCATTTCTGAAGGTATGTAAGTCACATAGATTATTTTCGTGTTTTCATTTCAACAGCTATACTGTATGTTTGTACTCATTCACAACATACCTTAGTATGTGTTAACAGAATCCTATAAGACACAACTTATTTCCATTAGTATGGGGGTATACACAATCAGTCATTAAAGGTACAAACTTGAATGAGATGGTTTAAAAAAACATCAATACTAAAAAGAAAATTACCTTTTTATTTGCTCCAGCATCACCAGCAAAAATGGTTTTGTGCTAGCACCCAGTGAGTGATATGGACCACTTTCTTGGTCTGTGGCGTGAACCACTGCCGTATAATGGAGAATCCTTTGCTTATAATACAATAAGTTTCTACATTATTTTCTTTTTAATGAGATTATTTAAGTGAATGCACTTTTAATAACAAAGGCCCAATATTGTAAAAAAACATTTTTATTATATATATATATATATATATATATATATATATAGTACTTTTTTCTATTTCTGTATTTTAGTCTGTATTCTGTTTACAAAGTGCTTTGGGCTGCTTTTAATAATTGTACTTTTTGTTTCTGTATTTTACTCTGCTGTATTCTGCTTGTAAAGCAATTTGAGCTGTATTACACATTGATTGCACTCTACAAATAAAGATTATTATTACATTGTTTAAGGCAGTGATTCCCAAATTATTCTTATAAATTACCTGGTGTTGAAGTGAAAGTTTTGGTCTCTGTTAATATATATTAAGCCTAATAAATGATCATTTATCATCTTGTTTTTGCATTTATAGGTTACAGTAATTTATACAGTATATGCAAAAACAATAATAATATATCAATACAGGAGAACGTTTTAAAATAATTACCTGGTATAAAGTAGCTAGACCTTGGTGATTAATAATATTATTAATAATTAAATTAATAATGAATGACAAGCAATTTATTAATGTAGCTTGTTGCTGCTGCTTTTGCTATCTCTTCCAACCGTTATATGAGAGTGACAGGATGGAGGGTCTTTTATTTTGAAAAAAAAGCCTGTTCCGACATTGAGATGCGTAAGAAGCATTCACTGGAAGTTACGCCGGAACTGAAATTGTTGCTAGCTTCACGGAGATACGTGTGGAAGGGTGGTTAATTCACTGACACAGGAGACAGAAATCTGTAGTGCAAAACACCACTTGGGTGCATGATTTATTGTTGTCCACAAGGTGGCACTCCTATCCTATGATTACCAGCAATGGTATAAAGTTTAACAGATCACCTTCGGTACACTCACAGGTGTACGAAACAATAATCAAAACCGAAGGTACAAAGAAAAAGAGAAAATAAAACACTGTTAACAAAAATGTTAACCTATAGGTGGGGTTCAGGGGGTGGAGCTAGGCACCAACAACCTATCATCTGCTGTCATCAATTAAATCTACCTTATTTAAACATTAGTCACCTCTACCTAGCTGTCTTGTGTTTTTTCGTTTTGGCATAAACCTAAGCGATTTCAAGACCCATCAACTTTTGTATACCTCAATAATGGAGTACTTACAGCAGTTGTCATCGGATTCAGAGGATTCCCAGGATTTTCTGTCATTACCAGATCATTCTTCTCCAGCTTCAATCCAGGGCCCATCCAGTCTCCGTTTTTCTCCCCTTCTGGCATTTCAGTTACATCTGATCAGGCTCCCGATCAGGTTCCAGTTCAAATATTGCCTACCGTTCCTGCCACCCAAACATCGAATCTGCGCCGATCCAAGCGACTTCGCCTCAGGACGCCCTCCGATCGATTGTTTTGGAAGGACTGGCCCATGAATAAATTGATAAAACCCTCCTTAAAACGGTAATGCGATTCCGGCAGGGAGTGATAGAGAGTCTCTTTTCATTCTCTATTGCAATTCAGTATCAGCAGAACCAGTTTTTCCTCCGAAAAACATAATCAGCCGCTCCAGCCATTCAGCATCCTAAAACAGACAGCAGGCAGTCTATTCCGGATCTAACCACCCCCACAACTAGCACCGCTAACCAGCAGCCAGCCATTGAAATCCAACATTCGCAAATATTTAAAGAGATAAAATCATTTATGCAGCCATTTTCCGATACTCTATCTTCGGTCAGTTCTCAACTGTCGGATCTAAATAAAAGGGTGTCTATTATGGAACAGGGAAAACAATCTTCAGCGCTGTCATTAATTCCAGCATCAAACACTGCAGCGCCGCCTACAGCTTCTTCTGGTCCAGCCCCAATTTCAGCCAGCGAAGCAGATCCTCCAAAATTCAACCTCGCTACTGCATCTATATACGGATCCTCCTCTCCAACTGCAGCTAGACGTCAACACTATATTTCCACGAATCAGACGTAACATTCTCGAAGGTAAGGACATTAATCTTGTTTCACTATTAATGACGACTTCGGAATTCTTGGATCATAGAGTAGTGGATTGTGGAGATTTGGCAGTAACTCTAAAATCCAGAGATCCCAGACTGATTAAAAATCTTACATTAGGGGAATTTGTCCTTGCTTTCTCCATATTCAGAGATGTGCTATGCTCGGTATATCCTAACCGCAGAGCTGAATTGGACTCCTACGAATACTATATCGTGGAGCTGTCTGTCAGATACGGGGACTATGTTTTTGAGTATCATAAATCATTCTCCGCAAAAGCAGCAGCGATATTGGCAGCAGATAATCACATCATCAATTGGGCTAAACCGACACAGATCTATTTAATAGAATTTTTGGTGGTCTAAGAGCTAATGTATGTGGGATCTGCGCTCAACAGCTCACACAACATCCCTCTGCCCTAAAGCCGCAATTGCATCAACTTCTAAAGCACCCGGTTTCGCGCTAATTCATACAGATCTTCAGTACCTAATCCTATACATTCTTCAGCTCCCTCGATCAGTCTACAAGGAAAGACAAATACGGGCGCAGTATTAGATTTTCAGGAGGAAGACAAATCTGCAACAATTTCAATACTGGCTTCTGTTCGAATAGGCAATGCAATTTTATCCACATGTGCAGCAATTGCGGAGACGCTCACTCTAATTCAATCTGCCCTTTAAAACGCAAGTGACTTTCCCCGTTGCTCACAGTCTTTACTCCTATAAACATCCCGGCGTTATCAAGTAAATTACAGAATCATCCCGACAGTAACTTAATTAATTACCTGATAGACGGATTAAAAATGGTTTTTCAACCGGTCTTACTCAAATTCCTTCTTCCTCGCTCAAAAGCAAAAATCTTTATTCAGCGACTCAAGATCCACAATCAGTGCAGTCTCTCATCGAGAAAGAAATTAAAAAGGATTTATAGTCGGTCCATTTCTAGCTCCTCCTTTTCCAATATATAGAATTAATCCTATCGGCATTGCCACGAGGAAAATGTCAGGAAAAAGCGTCTCATTATTGATTTATCAGCACCACGGGGTCAAGCACCAGCAGCATTAACTCATTAATTCCCCAAGATCAATTTTCCCTGCATTACATCACTATTGCAGATGCAATACATTCAATTAAATTAGCAGGTCGTGGTTCCTGGTTAGCAAAAGCAGATATATCAGACGCATTTAAAGTAATGCCAATCCATCCTTCTCTCCGTCACCTGTTTGGTATATGCTGGGAAGGAAAGTTTTATTTTGCCACCCAATTGACTTTCGGCTGCCGCAGTAGCCCAAAGATATTTGATACCCTGTCGGAAGCATTATGCTGGATTCTTCTTAATGTCTATCATGTCCCATTCTTGCTCCACTTGCTGGACGATTTTTTAGTAATTTCTCCTCCTTCAGATGCACCAGCAGAAGCGATTTCCAATCTTAAAAGCTTATTTTCTGAAGTTGGCGTTCCGCTTTCAGAAGAGAAATCAATCGGTCCCCTTCATTCTTTGGAATTCCTTGGAATCATTCTAGATACAGAAAAGTTTGAAGCCAGCCTGCCTGAGTCTAAACTTAACCATATTCGTTATCTCATTCAGGAATTTCAGATCAGTAAAACAATTAAAAACGAGCACTGCTTTCATTGCTGGGTTACTTTAACTTCGCAATACGTATCATTCCACAGGGAGGACGTTTATATCTCGACTGCTAGCGCTGGCATCAACAGCAAAAATCTGAACTCCTATATAAATATCTCTTCAGAAGCTAGGAAAGACATTAAAATGTGGTCTGCGCTTATTCAGCACTGGAACGGTCTCTCTATGTTTTATGATGATTTCATGTCAGCTCCACACGATATGGCTTTATTTACTGATGCCTCATCTCTGGGATTCGGAGGTCTATTTAACAATCAATGGTTTTGCAGTACATGGCCTGAGGAAATCGAGAACATATCTCCTCATCTAAAATCCACAGCTCTGCTAGAGATATACCCAATAGTAGCAGCTGCCCAGCTATGGGGTCATCTCTGGTCTAAGAAATCAATACTATTTTACTGTGATAATTCAACTACAGTGCATATTATAAATAAAGGTCGTTCCTCTTCCCTCTTATAATGCAATTGCTGCGTCGGCTAGTATGGATTTCAGTCTCTAATAATTTCTTAATACAAGCTCGCCACCTACCGGGCATTTTAATAATGCAGCTGATGCTCTTTCTCGTTTACAGATTTCCAAATTCCACAGTTTGCTGCCTACAGCTCTGCAATATCCAGCAGCAACGCCACAGTTCAATCAGCTGATTTTCAACTAAATCCAACTATTAATAAACTTCTTATTTCAGCTCAAGATTACATGGCATCAGCACTTGCCCCATCTACCAGATCCTCGTACTCTACAGGTTGGGCATGTTATGTAACTTTCTGTTTACAAAGCAGGATTAATCCTACTCCATTCAACCAGGACTGGATCATGGCGTTCATAGTGCATGCAAAGGACTCTCTACATCTGGCACCAGCTACAATCAGACTATATTTGTCAGGAATTCAGCATCAATTTCGCTTGATGTCCATCAATTCCCCAACTCTATTATCAATTCCAGAGGTTCGTCTCCTTTTACGAGGAATTTCCAAGTGCTCTCCGGCTCCTTCTTCTGCTCGCCTGCCTATTTCTATAGACATTCTCAGTAACTTGATTTCAATTCTCCGCCATGGCTGTTTTTCTCCATTTGATGATTTAACTATGGAAGTCATATGTCTATCTGCATTTTTGGGTTTTGAGATGTTCTGAATATACAGTTCCTTCCATTGCCAGCTTTCCTACCCTCGGTATCCGCTGCAGTGACCTCAAGCTCATCCCAGATTCTCATTTCATCTTATTTCTTCGCATTTCAAAACAGATCAACTGCGGCAAGGACAATGTATTCAGCTTTCTAAGATCAACTCTCCTCTGTGTCCCTTCACTTCCATGTTGAAGTACATTGCAGAACGCAAGGCCATTTCATCCTCCGACCCTTTGTTTATCAATTCAAGCCGGTCCATTGTATCAAGGCATTGGTTTTCAACACACCTTTCCACCGTGGTGTCCAGAGCAGGTCTTCCTTCGCAATTCTACACTCCTCATTCATTTAGAATAGGGCAGCTACTTCAGCTGCAAAAGCCAACATTAACCAGCATTTAATTAAAAATATGGGCGCTGGACTTCATCAGCAGTTGAAACTTATATTCGTTCTTCATCATCTGAAATATCCTCCGCACATCAGTCCATTGCTAGTATGTCCGAGTGGGGACGACCTTTCTGCCTGGGCCTCCAAAGATTTCCCCTAAGAAATTAAATTAAAAGAAAGGGTTTTTTCTTTCCACTGTGCAGAGGGTCTTCACATAGTCATTAGGGTATAGTCTACTAACCCCTTTGTCACGTTAAGTGTTCGTTTTCTTTCGTGTAAATGTTTTCTCTTTTCTTTTTTCTTATGCATTGGCGGTTCTCTCTTTTTTTTCTTCACGCTTAGCGCCAGCGGGAGCCGGGGTCCATCTTTTGGGGGGTTAGTGATTCCACTTTCTCCAACCCTTTGTTAAGCTCCGCTTCATTTACCTCATAGAGGAGGGTTCTCCATGAGTCAGAGGGGATCCCCGGCCAAACCCTTCCATCTGCATGTATGTTTTCTTTTGGGATTCTTCTTGCAGGTCTGATGCCTCTATGTGAGGGTCCCCAAGCGGTGGCATCCCTCGTGTTTGTCGGGTCTCCTCAAAGACGGTGGCCCCTCTCCTGTTTGTCGGGTCTCCTCAGCGACGGAACCCCCTTCTATTATGTTGGGCTTCAAGAGGCGGAACACCACGCATTATATGTTTTAACAGATACTAACTTTATGTTTTCTTTCCGGTTCGCGAGCCTCTTCGTATGTCGGGTAACCTCGGAGACGGTGCCCCTCTCGTATGTCGGGTCACCTCAAAGACGGTGGCCCCCCTCCTGTTTATCGTGTCTATCGATCAAGTAAATGTTGGGCCTTGAAGAGGCGGAGCCCCTCTCTCCTTGTGTATATGTTCACTAACTCTGTCAATAAACACTACCAGGTGGCATAGCTCCGCCCCGTGAACTACAAAATAAAGGTGCTCCCTCAACTGCATGGCTTAAAAATATACTTTCAGGGGTCTGCCCCCCACCTACTGCTATATTTCTTTTCTTATTTTGTTTTGTTTTATTTTGTTTGTGAGTGGTCTCCTTTCATCTCTCCGTCTGGCCGTAAAGCTTCCGCTGGCTTGTTTACGTCCTATAAGGGCAGATCTGCCACTCAGAGAGAGGGAAATCCAACACACACTCTTCCCCACCTCTCCGTTTCATTGCCATGACTGACAGGCAGATCTTACGAGGCTGCTGCCCTCTTCCTGCAGCACCAGCATAGGTCAGACAATCAGCACAGATCTCCCCTGTTACAGCTGTATTCTTTGATTTTTAGTGAAGGTCCATTACCAGTATTTCAATTTCTGGCTATGTCAAACATACGTTTCTTTTTTCACATTACCATTTGTCTTCATGTGTAAAAACCATTCCCCTTTGCTCTAGGGGATGTATTGCTTTTATACTTTATATTTAAGTCCTCTCATACATGACATGCATCTCTCAGATTTATGAAGATGACATTTACAGTATATAAACACACACACAGTATATAAACACACACACACACACACTATACCACCTCATGTACTCCTTTATCATGATGACAGTTGTCAGAGCTGGGACCTACTGGACCCTTTGCCATGCCATTCATCATGCAATCTTTGTTTTACACCATGACATTTTTTCTCCGTAGAATTCAACTTTTTTTCATTCACACAGTGAAACAATTAGCCAAATATTTAATACAGTAAAAGAAGGACTAGCGTTAGGCTATGCTATTTATGAATTGATTCTAGTTTGAAAATAAATCTATTTATTCATATGTTACCAAGTTTTCCTGAATTTGTACACAGCGGGCTAAAAGTGACAGGCATATACTTTTTCACCAGAGGTGAGGCGCTGTAAGAATAGGACACTGTATCTTTAGTGCCCTCGGTACCCAGTTTGATTGAGCCAAGTTCAATGTATGAGGTGTCTATCTACATTAGAAGTGCATGAGTATTCTAGATATTACTGTAATCATCTGTATGTCAAAATACATACAAATGCTTTGAATGGCAAGATTAAAAAATAAACTGACTTCAAAAGCAGATCAACCCTATATGTTCTGCTTTGACCGTCTTGCTGACCCCCACACTCTTAATTGATTTTAACTTTCAGAGATTGACATTGAGATATCAAAGACATTTTTGTTGCAGTATTTCCTATTCTGACATTTAGTTTTTTTCAAGCTGCTGAAAAACCTCTAGCAAATTTTTTTTGGTACAATTTGGCTGCATTTTGTAAAAAAAAAACAAACAAAAAAAACATACCAGCTTTGTCCTCTGTTGGTCTTTTGAAAGTGCCGGTACTGCTATGGCTTGGCTCCTACAGTAGATGCGACACTCGTCAGGTCATCCTGCAACTCTTCACAGATATCAGCTAGTTTGTCTATGCATTCCATGGGGCCCCTAACTGGAAAAGATGACAGTGCCCCCAGCAGAAAGCTTGTTGGAGTCGCCGTAGCATTTTGGCAACTCCATAGTGTCCCAAACCAGTGGTGCCTTGGTTAGCTTGGAGCACCACCGTCTTCAGGGGGTCTGGTACTATCACTTGCCATCTCTCCTCCCGGTCCGATGCTCTTGCCGCTGCCACTGGAGTACCCCATCTCAGATAGCCAGACTGCTCAACTGCGACCACAGCCCTTTGGTGGTTGCTGACTGGATGGCCCTCGCTCCCTCTTGCTGCCTGGTACTATTCGCAGTCCTCCCCTCAATGCCCACCGCTGCAGTCAGCTCTTGCTTCCTGATCTCCCATCTGTTGCAGTGGCTGCAGCCCTTTTCAATGTAAGGACAGCATGACATGGCATCAGGGTTGGCATGGTGCTCCCCAGCCCTGTGTTGGATCTTGTAGTTGAACGGTTGAAATTGTTCAAGCCAGCAGTCACTTGAGTGTCAGCAGCCACTGGAGTGTGGCGTGGTCGGCGCAGATGGTGAAGGGAACCCCGCAGAGGTAGTGGCGGAAGTGGCATACTGCCACTACCACTGCGAGCACTTCTCGTCATGTCACACAGTCCTGTCGCTCTGGTTTGCTCAGGGACCAGATTCAGGTCAAGGTTGGGCCCTGTACCAGCAGGTCATCCCGGTACACCAGGCAGTGTTGTGGCAGAATCCTGTTAAGCACTTTCTCCATGAGGCGTTCAAACATGGCAGGGGTAATTGCAGAGGCCGAACAGCAAAACTGAACTGTCACAGTCCTCAACTGGTGGAGAAGGTCGTCTTGGCCCAGGCTGTAGGGGGGGGACTTCACCTGCCAATAGCAAGCTGAGCCAGGATAAGCACAGTCCACCAGTTGTCAGACGATTCGATGAGACCTGCCACCCACATCTTGCTCAGGATATTCTCTGCTGCCTCTTGCCGGATGAGAGGCAGTCCATGGGGCCGCAGCTTGATGGGTAGAGCATCTCCTCTGGTTTGGATGCAGAGGTGTTCCGAAACTCCAGCAACAGCTGCAGCTGAGCCTGCTGCTCCAGGCTAGCCCCTCAGAGACCGCATTCACTGTTGATGGAGCGGTGTCTCAACTGGCGGGTCGCTGTGGCATCGCTGGGCTGGCCGGCTGGGGGTGCTGGTCTGGGACGGTCCGCCGCTGGCTGGGGCATCCCAGGGGTTGGCAGTTTCCCCTGAATTGACCGCCACATGCTAGGAGCTGGATTTCAGACCTTTACAAGAGCGCTCCTGGAAGTTGATGGAAAGCCGAGGAACCCCTTTCAAAGGTCCAGTTAGCTGCCGGTTTGTCTCAAGAAGTCCAGCCCCAGGATACAGGGGTCCTGGACAGCTGCCACCCAAACTTCATGCCGCACCGTGAGGAAGGTTCAGCAACATTAGTTGGGGGTCACCTCTCAGCACTCCAGTCAGACTCTCTGCATCACTCCAGCCGTGCAGTCAGGCAGGGTCACCAGTTGTACTTGGAACACCTTCCAGCTGCTGATCCCATTGAAATATTGAATCTTTACCTCTCCTGTTGTTGGCACCACCCCTCGCTGGACACCTGACTCTCGCCGCTCTATGCTGGTTTTCATCCCCGTGGGCCCCGCTACAGCTCTGCTCCTTTTCTCTTCCAGCACAGAGAGCTGCTCCCGCAGCCACTCTCGAAAGTCAATCTCTTCCAGAACCGACATCCACCCAAGCAGTGGTGGCATGTCGGCCCCAGCCAAAGCTTCCTCCGGATCCTTCTTCATGCTCCAAGGCTTTCGGTCCATCCCACTTCTGATCACCAATGTAGCGACGGAAAGAATCCAAGCTGACAACATTCATCTTCAAAACAGACAACTCCTTTATTAGCAGAGACCAAACACACACAACACCCAAGCTGGCATGCAGGCCGCTTATATAACCCCAGTCCCATCAAGGTTGTAACATTCATGTAAATTGACGACAGCAAGGGCCGGGCTACCCCAGCTGGCCAATCAGGTTGCCTCCTTCACGCCCTGCAGTCCCTGGGGCACTTTTTTCCACATGCGACAAGGTCAGCACAGGTGCAGAGTGCAGAAACATAGCTGAAGAGTGCAGAAGCAACACATCCGTTGATAGGCAGCATTTACATACCATGTTTTAAAAAAAACTTGAAAATAATTCTAGGTTTAGTAAAGTCGTTTACAAATTCTGCAAGGTTGTATTTTTTTCACAAAGTTTCTTTTGAAAAATGTTTGCATGCTTAGCTGCAAAGTGAGTTGGTGAACGGCTCTATTGTGATGAGCTGTGTTGCATGCAGTGATTGGATGGAGTGTGACGCTGCACTGATCACAGGGAGGAGTTTAACAGGACAAAGGGGACGCAGCTACATGAGTACCAAGACCACGGGAGTTGAAGCTATGGAGCACAAACACCCGGAGCACCTGCACTGCACTTCACTTCACTGCACACCACGGAGCACGAACACCTGCACCCGGACACTGTATTTATTGTTTATTGTTTGGGACCTCAAGCCACAGTTTGAAGTCCCCAATACCATTGATAGTAGAGGGGAGCCTTTTGATGAATAAAAACAGGACCATTGTAAATACACCGGCTGTTTGGACATTCTATTTTTCCCCACTGAAGGGGATATTAAAGTATCAATAAAATGTAAAAGAAACATTACTTTGGTCAGTATTTTTTTGTAAATTGTAAATTGATTAGTTATATGTTGAACTGAAGACTGCTATATGTATAACTTTATCAAATGATGTGAGTGTAGTTCTTAGGAAAGCCCTTTCATGCTCCTAATAAGTCAAATTTGCTGTTTTGCACGCTTAACATCTCTGTTGGTTTAACCCTCACACCCCCCACCAGGGTCCCCACACCGCCTGGCCAGATCATATACTAATGTTATCTTATGCTTCAACCCCCACAAATGGAAAAGTCAAACTACACCCATGTATACACTGAATATATATATTAACAAAAACAGAAGAGTAATGGTGCTCTAATTTACCACATTAACCAGAGCGTGATTTCCTGAGTAGGGACATATGTATAAAATAACAAACCATATAATAACCACAAAAAAAAAACTATTGCTTTATTGTATGTGAACCAACAGTTTATATCCTGCTTTCAGCAGAGCTGAAACTCATCAACAATTTATTTAAGATGAATGGACTACTGATCATTATCTGCCTAACTTGTAAGTTATTTGCATCAATGTTTATTCAAAAAAACAACTGAAGGGGCAAATTTATATAGAAGTACTTGCCTTTATAACTGCTACAATATTTATAGCTTTTGAAATTACATAATAGTCACAGTAAAGAAAATACAGAACTATTGTTTCAGATATCTTATGTTGGGGGATTTTGAAGTTCTATTTTTTTTTCAAGGTACATTTGCAAGGCATGTTTCCCCTGGAGAGAAGGCAGTGATAGAATGTGATCTCCAAGGAGCCTCTGAGATTACCTGGTACCGACATCGTGCAGGACAATCTCCTGTCGCTATAGTGCTCTTTGCAAAAGGTTCTTCTCTCCCACCAACTTATTATAATGACTTCCACAGTAGAGGATTCAGTACCTCCACTAAAAGTGGAACCATTATATTAACCATTGAACACTTCACTGAAGCAGATTCAGCCACATATTATTGTGCCAGCAAAGAAAAAGGAGAAGTCATGTTTGGGAATGGAACTCAGCTGACAAATGAAGGTGACTGGAAATTTGTTTCTACATCTTTTTTTAATAAGGAATATTTGCAGGAACCACTGCTAGATATTTTTCCTTTGGTATCTTGTGATATACTGTAATCTCTTAATGACAGGTTTGTAGCAGAAGAAAACACAGCTATGCTTATTAATTCCACAAACATGTGATAGCTTCTCATTGTGTAATTATACATTATTATACACTGCTGGGGATGCACTGCACATCCCAGAGAGCAGCAGAGTAGTCAAGGATACAGACGAGTAAACTGAGTTTACCCACTTCTCACTTCTTCTCTTTGTGACTACCATGCCACTGCGCAGCCTGGAACAACAAAAAAACATTGTTTACCCACTTCTCTTTTTACCACTACACCGCTGCCAGAGAGGAGATATAGTGGAGACATACACATGTCACATATCCACACAACATATATGATTTAATTTATCTGAATTGTCATCCATTTCTGATGAAACTTGCTTCTTTAGCACAAGCTACACCATACAGTTAACTCTGAGAATATGAAACATTATATAACTAAAGGAAGTCTAGTTTCAACTATTGGACAAGAGGTTTTCTAGCTATATGCAAAACGTTAAAATAATATGCAGAAAGACACTTGGATGCATTATGTAACTTGTGCTAAACAAGGCACTTTCCTGACAATTGGACGTGGTTCTCTAGATATATCCTCAGTGAGTATATGCGTCCCCTTCAGGGGGTAGAAATTATAATATACTTAATATGCTGCTTTTAAAAAAATATTATTTTAACTGTCTTTTTAAAAAATGTATATTGTTTGAATGAGGAAACTGCTGGTTAACATTTACAAACTGACATTTTTTAATAATAATATTTATTAACTTGGTCATTTTTATATATCATTTCTCCAGGGTTGCAAGACGATGGAAATAAAACAAATGAAAGGTCTTCTCTTGGGCTAAGTGAGTCTAAAACCTATTTTAATGTTTGGAGTGTGAGAAAACTAAACCATTTGATTCTGCATTATTGATCTACTCAAATTCTATTAAAATCACACCTGTGCAGGGATCATAAAGCTATACTGAAATTAGACCTCTGACACAAACACGGCTACATGAGTTGTGTAACATAGTTAACATGAAAAAAAAGAAACAGTGAGGGATGCTTCAGGAAATATTGTTATTCCATAAACTGGGCATTAATTCAACAATAAACACATTTTCAGATGATCGGGTAAGGTTTAAATCCCTGAATCTCTGAATTATAATAATAATAATAATAATAATAATAATAATAATAATAATAAGGCTGAACTTGAGGGCTCTGAAAATATAGTGTCGCAGAAATCTTGGTGAATACTTTTTTAAATAGCACATATACAAAAACTGTACACATACAGGCTGATCTGTGTAATGTCAGGTTTGGAGATTGGATTGTAGACTGCAGTTGTAACCGGCAGCAGCCCCAGTTTGATATTTTGGAACAAGATTAAATTGCAGTTACAGACTGGTTTCGTGGTGCAGATGGAAATGTGGTTTTACATGTATATATGGGTTTTCATGTAGTGTAGCTGCCTTCATTTTAAATCAAAAAGATGTAAGGTAGTTGCTTTGGATTAACAAGCAGGGTCTTAGTTTTGCTTGAATTTATTTAACAAAGTTAGGGAACTAGTTGCAATAAAGTATATATCAATCTTTTGAAGTGAAATTATAGTATGCATTTAAATTGACTAATTAAAAAAATCTAGTACAGTTATTCTGTTTTGGGCTTCTAACCTTATACAAAATCCACGAGACTGTACAACAAAGGCAGTCGATATATATTTTTGAGATTATTGGCCAGTATATAGAAGAAGCATTTTGAGAACATTTGGTTTCCACAATTCTTAAAAGTTTTATGGTTTAATTAACTTATTGCTGTGTACTTTCCTTTGTATTTCAGGTCAGATCAAATCCAAGAATTGTGATTTATTCTTTATTCTTACAATCAGCTTTTCTGTGATATTATTTCTTACTTTTGGTGGAATATTGCTTTATTGTATCAAAAGAAAAGGTATGTATACATTTACAAAAAGGCTTCACTATGGTCAGTGCCAAAGGGCCATATTTCCTACTGCTCTGTTTTAACAAGGTGTGACTTACTTGATTTAGTAAAGTAAACAAACATGCTATAATATCTCATATTTTTTTCTATTGCATGTGCCTTAAACAGTGCTTTTAAGTGATCTATGCCATGGAACAACCACGAGTAAAATTGATCTTTTCAAGTTTATCTTGAATTTGTTATGAATACTACCTAACTTTACCTGGCTGCAGATTTCTGTTGTAAATCTTCCTTGGTAAATATGTCTAATAAGGATCTCTGTTTGCACGGATTTTTGATTTTAAGACTGAGATATATCATTACATGTAGCACCAAACTGTTGAAATGTTGACTAATCTCATAGAAAAGTGACAGTCGACCTCAAAGACTTTGCAGTCGGCTAACGGCACGTCACTTAGGCATTATATTGTTTACTCTGAAAAAAAGTAACTTCAAATTTACTGACAACACCTCATTTATTCTGTTGCATTACAATAATATGTGTTTAATGTAAAAGCTGTTACCGTAGTAATGTTTTTGTGTGTTTAATGTTTTCAGTTTTAATTCATTAAAATATATGGCAGATGACATTTTAATATTAACAAATAGTTTTTAACAATATCCAAGCAGTTATATATATATATATATATATATATATATATATATTTTTTTTTTTTAAAGTGGTAACTAGCCAACACTTAAACTATTTTTATCTAGACTCCTTGACTATGTCAAACTAGGAGTCATTAATTTACACATGTGATAATCTGAGTGCATACAGTGCAATGTTAGAAATACCTAAGAGGTCTTTTTGACAAACATATTAAGGTTTTGAAAAACAATGAAAACAGCACAGATTTATTAATTACAGTTTTGTTTATTAAAATACAGTTTCACATAATGCCAAAAACAGCCAATGCCAAGTTAAAGAGGACAAAAAGGATGATTCAGAGGTAAGATATATTTTTAGTCCCCTTCTTTCCCTGAGCAGTAGCTGGGTATGCATCTGCATTTAAGTAACAGTGATCTAGTGATTCATAATCATGAAATCACATTATGGTGTTAGAAAATCCATAATGTCTGTCGTTCGCATATTTACGGTTGTTCTAAATTTTATAGCATAAAAGATGCCAATTCTATGAAATGTGTAATCCAAAGTGCAATTCACTTCAATATATTGTGGAAGTAATATAAAACTGTTAATGTTAATAAAAAAAAAAGTAACAAGCATATCAGACAATTAATTGAATACTGTATTAGTGCTGCACTGTGCCCTGGAGCCTATAGGTGATACATTTTAGCTATATTTCTCAAACATGTTGCTCACATATTAATAAAACAAACATATTTCTAAACACATTGTATTTCAAGCTCTACAATTAAACTTCCAATATATATATTTATTTCATATAAAAATATATAGTTGTCAATATTGCAGCACAGCAGGGAGAGGGTTAAAAACCCTCCCTGCTAAAAAAAACAAAAACAGTATTCGTTCATTGTTGTATTATTTGTTAATTAAGTTCAGCTGGTAATTATTGTAAATTGAAACCAGCTGACTAATATAAAAAGGCAGCAGTCAGTTTGCGAGGGGCTGATGACTAGAAGGACATGGCAAGGAGTACTTTGTGTCCGAGCAGGCACGTTGTAGTTACTGTAGTGAATTTATGTAAACCGTGTGTCTTGTTTTAACGGGTAAACAGCGTATCCGTCCCGTGCTAGGAAGGGCGTTCCGGTGAGTTTTAGTTAAAGTGCTCGAACAGAGCTAGGTTTTTGTTAATTTTTCTTTTTGAAAAAGAAGTGCCCGACAGCGCTTAAACTTCAATTCTGCGTGTCTGTCTTACAAATATGTCTTGGTTGCACTGTAGAAAGATTTGATTAATTTGAAATCTAACTACTTATTATAGCAAACTTACACCCCTGGGTTGTCCTTTTTGTGGATTTGGTGTTTCTGTTAAAGGTTTTGTTTTCTTATCAAGTTGTGGATTTTTACAAAGTTGTGGCACTTAACAAACACAACATAAAATCTAGTATCTTTTATAACATGAATATCTTTTTTTTTTTTTGTCGTTGTTTTTAGGAACCCAGTTCTTACTATGCTGATCTTGATTTCTCTGGAAACCAGAAGAGAAAAAAGATTGAAAAAAGAAATACAACTTATGCTGTAATACAGTTTAAATAAATGTTACAACTAAAAGGACAGATTGCTCTGTCTAGAAAAAACATAAAATGTAACCACGGAGCCACCAACGTGTGACGGATTCACGAAGTGGTTAATGTGTGCCTTTCCGCGGATCAATTGTCAGTGTTGTTCTTCTTGACAATGTTTCTTAATTAAATAAATAACATCATGTAACTGTTGTACTTCTTACACTAACTGTATTCAATAAATAATGGCCTTTTAATTAAAGACTAAATCTAACATTTGCAGTTTAATGAGAAAATTAGTACAAGTTGCACTGAAATACAGTTTAAACCGGAACACACAAACACTGGGCTCATTTTCTATAGTAAAGCGACTCCTGAGATCACATTACACATAGAAGGTCACTTCAGCTCAAGTGGACCAGATTCTGAAGAGGTGGAGGCTGAAGCCCCTTCAGAAAAATCATAACGAGCCCCATGCAAAATTCAAATCTAATTCTAATGATGTAAATCCTGTTCATTCAAAGTGAATTATTTGTATCCACCTCTATGCTGTAACAATGAGTAATCTCAGTACTGAGTAAAGTAAGCATGATATTTTATTTCCGATACTTTATCTTTTTTTTTTTTTTTTTGCAAAACCAATAACCTTTAAAATGATACTGACATTGCTTACCTTCATTCCATTACTTGTGTTGTAAGCAAATTATGTGTCCAAATTGAGTCATTAGAAATGTTTTTAAACGTTTCTGCTAGTAATAATAAAATATTTTTCTGCCAAGGAAAAAAGGGGGAGCACTTGTTTACAACCAATATAAGCCAGGTACACTCTACACACACCTTTTAAACTAAGAATTGTAATCCTTCATTAATACTTACAGTTCATATTTTGCTTGTATATTATTATTTATTTCTTAGCAGACGCCCTTATCCAGGGCAAAAAGGTCACAAAAGGTTTATGTTACAAAGCTACATTTATTTGGTTGAGTTTATATTATACTGCAGCAATTTTTTTTTTTTTTAAACTTTTTAGCCATTGAGGAAGTTACTTTTAAAAGATAATCCATTACAGTTACAAGTGCCTTGAACAGAATGGTAACTAAAGTAAGTTACAGTTACCTCTCAGGTACTGTTTGTATTTTACAAAATTTTTTTTGTTTTGGTCAGGTTGCAGTTCCAAATATTCTTTTAAGATCCAGTTATCAAATCCACTTCTTACCTCATGTGACAATTTTCTAAGAAGATGATATGAAAAACATGTTGTCATTTAAGGAAAATGTGCATTATCTATGTCAATATGATATAATAGGTTAAATAGGCAAATATTTTCAGTTATAAAATTTTATTGAGAAAGTATACAGGAAAAGTGTCACAGGTGGGGTGACTGTAGTAAACCTGCCTGTAGAATTTGTAATGACTACGCCACCTTGGGTTTGGCAAGGACTAGGACCTTAATCACAGAGTAGATAGTAACATTTCCCTAAGCAGGTTCGTTTTTATCCCGGGTTCCAATATACACACACTGGATGCTTGGGTAGGTAAAAACAATTTATTGTTTCTCAACAGGGTTAAAATAGAACACTAAACTACACAGCAACAAGTTTTAAAAAAAATAATTAAAATAAAATAAAATAAAAAAAATGGGGCAAGCCACAAAAAAATATATATATAGTACTGTGCAAAAGTTTTAGGCAGGTGTGAAAAAATGCTGTAAAGTAAGAATGCTTAATAAGTATAATCTATTAACATGTCTATTTTTGAAAGCATTCTTACTTTACAGCATTTTTTCACACCTGTCTAAAACTTTTGCACAGTACTGTATATAAAAACCACACCAGGCAGTCCCCTCCTTTTGGTAGTTCTATTTATATATATATATATATATATATATATATATATATATATATATATATATATATATATATATATATATATATAAATAATGTGACTGTCCAAAATGGCAGATAAGCCAAAAGAAGGAATCGGTCTCTCATAGCTCTGGGGGTCCCAAGAGACCCCTCTCCCCAACGTCTGCTTCCCTCACAACCCAAACCTGCCGCATACCTCACCACGCCCACCGCCCAGACCTCCAACCGCCGACCAGCCAACACCTTTGATGAACCTAGAAAGAAGCGGGCCAAAGAAAATGGCCGTCAGGAAACACACACTCAGGTAAGTAGAATTACCACCTCTACCCAGGGGTTCTGGTTACTTCCCCTTAGCCTATCTTTAAACACCGCGTGTCTCCTTTCTCTCTCACCGCCGTTCGTGGAACCCCGACGTGGCACGCTGGAGACCGGCACCGGACCTCGATCCTCCGCACTGACTGGTAAGTAAGTATCTCCAGACCCGATGCTGGACCTCGAACCTTGGGACAACGGTAAGTAGAACACTGGCGGACCTTGAGTGTGTCCTGGCAGGACTACAAAGAGATCGCTCAGAGTAGGCAAGTGCAAACTTAAAAGTTAGCAGTTCTGGGAATGATTAAAGTGCAAATAAAAAGTAACACCGCTTCACGGTGGGAATACATTGGCCACCCACGAGTATCATCTATTTCATGTACGTAAAACAACGTGTATTTTAATCATGAAAAAAGTGATACTCGTGGGTGGCCGAATGTATTCCCACCCTAGCGGTGTTACCTGAATCCTGCATGCTCTGTAACGACCTCTTCTAAAATATCACCAGATGGATGATTTCATACCTTTTGCAAGAGGGAAATAGGTCATTTTGTTACGTGCACAAATTGTTTACTATCTGACATTTTATTTTGCTTGTTGAGTTTCAACACAGAAGACGTTCCATGATAGTACTTGTAAAAACTTTTGACGCGCAGAATTTTAAAATGAAAAAACTTGCTTATAGTAATCGTTTACTAATTTATAAAAATATAGTATAGCGATTGTTTTTAGCAAATATACTATCTACTATCTACTCACGTCTTAAAAAAATAAAAATAAAAATAAAAATAAATAAAGGGTCTTTAGTAAACTGAAATCTTAGCGGCCTAAATTGAAGAAGGCCTATAAGATAGAGGCGTGAACCTAGTCCACTTTATTACTTCCTTCTAATTTATTTTACAGTAAACAGGTCTACTGTATTTGATTTTGCATGACAGCAAAGCATACACAGAGACCGTGCTTCCTTTTTTCTTTCTCCAAACTCGCACTAAAAATAACCCAGCCAAAAACGAAAAAAAATAAAAAGTTAGTTTTATTTTCTAAATTAAAAAAAAAAAAAAACATCTTTATTGTTTTACTTAATTTATTTGTAAAATATTCCGTGTACAAAAGGTGTTTTTCGGAGCGAGGGTGGGCTTCTCGAACGTACAGCCGTCATAGAGGGATAAATATGGGAGCTTGCCTCGCGCAATGAATGAAGCCAGGCATGCCAAAGGGCACCCCTGGGGCCTAAACCCGGCCAGTACAAACGTGGATTACAGTAACCACACACCTACATGCCATTTGCAGAAATGTAAGGTTTGTTGACAAAAGTATGTAAGAGTTTTTGAGCAAAATAAGTGAGAAAATCTGCCCCGAAGTTAGAAATGACCAACAATTTGATATATTTTTTAGTATGTCCGAGGAGTTAGTCTCTGGCATCACTGAAAAACATAAAATATATAGATTGGATAGATTGACTTAATTAAAATAAAGAAAGAAAGAATGAATACAAGTAACATACGCTAAACTATACTGAAAGATCGCCTTTTAAAAACAAATGAACATCAACTGAAAACAAACAGAAAATAAAGAAAACACAAAAACATTAAATTACCTATGGCGTTTCAAAGAGTCCTCCGATTGAAAGTGTACACCCCGTTACTGATCGAACAAGTGGAGATACCTAGGGCGTGCGTGGAGGGTTCAAAAAAAAAAGTAACATCGTTGTCATGGTTCAAAAACAGCCGGGGTTTGTTCGAGATCTTAACATGTAAATTAAGCAAAGGTGTTTTATGACCCTGCTTTACAAAGACAGGAAACGTCCTCAATAGTTCAAAGTGGTGTCAGCACCCATATTCAACTGTTCTGGACTTGTTTTGAGGCTGCCTGACCCGACGCCACAGACGTGTCAAACATAAACAGAAGAGCCAATACAAGGAATCTATTAACCCTAAAATAAAGTGCACGTGTATATGGGTACTGCTTCTTTGTATGTTTTTCGCATGGCTTCTAAATATATTATTCTTTGGGGTTGTATTCTGTAAGAATGTGAAACAGCTAGTTTAGAGATATGCTGAGTGTGGTGTTATGTTTAACAGGAATCTTTCTGTTTTAAAACAGCTAGTTTAGAGATATGCTGATTTTCTTTATACATACCGTGGTTAACGTTGAAATGATTCCCTTTGTAAAGGGTATTTTGTATCCTCTTTATGCAATATGCTTTGTTGTTCTCATTCATACTGTTTGTAAATTCCCAGTCATTCTACAAGGTAATGTATGCTTGGTTTAATCTTTCTTCTTTTATAGCATATCTATTATAATTTGACAGCAAAAAATCTTAATCTGACAGAAAATAAACAATTCCAAAATAAATGAGGCCCAAATAACTTCTGTAGAGAATTATTTTTCTATCCACATGTATGAAATATACCACAAAGGTGTTTGATAAGATTTTCAGGTATTTTAAGTATGTCATTTTGTTTCAAGATCTAAAATTAATATGTTAAAATAATGCAAATACTTAGTTAAATACAGTAAAATCTTGAACATTATAACATACAGGCAATATCATGTTAAGTTAGATCATATAAAGTGTATCATAAAAACACAACCAGATCACATTTGCAGCTGCCTATCCACCCAGTAAAATCAGAAACACGGTACTAAAAACATGTTTTTTTACATAATGTCCGACCATTTGTGATTGTAAAACAATTTCTGACCTCCATTCAATCAATTCAAAGATAAGCATCCATAGTTTGTCGCTGCTTACATCTGAACTAAAATATTTGTAACAAACTTGAACACTGTCTACAATTATAGACTATACTTGAACAGCAGACATGTATTTATTTATTTGTGTATTTATTAATTTCATCGCTTTGTAAATGTTTTCATCTTAACTAAAATAATTGTAATTATTAAAGAATTGAATTTACACACAAACAAACAGCCGACATTGAAAGATTTTCATTTGTTTTTGTTTTAGAACTTTAATTTGAAAATAATTAGAGAACCTGTATACAGTAGATAGAAAGATCCCGTATTCGAATATCAACCAACAGCCTTGTGGGAACAGTCCATGCATTACCCTTGAGCAAGGTACTTTACTTAGATTGCTCCAGTAAAACCCTACTGTATAAATGGGTAATTGTATGTAAAAATAATGCGATATCTTGTAACAATTGGAAGTCGTCCTGGATAAGGGCATCTGCTAAGAAATAAATAATAAATAATTACACAGTGAACAGCCCACCCCAAGTCTACCTCCCTGAAAAAGAACAGGCTCAATAGGCTTTTCACAGTGAGATAAGGTTCTTTTTCAGTGTAATAGTTTAAAATATTACATATTGATTAAGAAGCCTTTATGTAAGACGTATTCTTCTGAAGGATAGTAGTTAAAACTATTATTTAAGAAAAATCTCTTATTAAGTAAAAAAACAAAACTGTTTTTTCCCTTTTCTTCTCTAGGGCTGCTTCTTTCTTCTTGGCCAAAAGACAGGGTCTGTTCACCATGTTTCCCATAACCCTGCTGCTTGGTCAAAAACAGACCCTCTTCCTTCTTTCTCTATAATTTCTTACTAGTCCTGAGAAACCCCAAAATATATTCAGTTTTAACAGAAAAAGACGACCCTTACTCCTAATCACGTATTAAGCCAAAGAATGTAGTGGTCAAATTTTTAGCTTCAAAAATAACATTAACTAGGTTTTAGAGTTCTCTGTAATGTTAATAGAAACCATTATGCAAATACAGGTGCATTATGGTTAGGCTCCTAAAACCCTAAAACCTTTACAATTCAGCCTGTGCTAACCTTTATTGGATTCAAAAACAACTTTAAATCGTTTTCTAGAATACGTTGTAATATTAAAATCAACCATTAGATAGAACCATGTGTATTATGGAATGGACACCGTTACCTACCACGGCCTGGAAATCCAACAGAAATGTAGGGCCCCAGCACATTTAATGGTTGCTGTTATGAGTTATTGCTTAGTGTAATATGTGTATAATACACTGATGATGAAACTCTTTCATATGTTTAGGGACTCTCTGTTTGTTAATAACCCTGGTTATTGTTACAGAGGGTCTTGAACATAGTCACAAATGTTTAGGGACTCTCTGTTTGTTAATAACCACAGCTATTGTTACGGAGGGTCTCAAACATAGTCAAAAAATACATTACAATATAACTTGCTTTCTTTATAATTTCTTACTAGTTCTGGAGAAACACTCCAGCATTTAACCATAAAATACACACACACACCCGTAACACACAACAAAAAATTACAGCCCAGAGATTCAAACAGGGTTCTTCAAAAAGCACAAGCACACACACCCACACACAGCGCAACAAAAAAAATTACGACCCAGAGATTCAAACAGGGTTCTTCAAAAGCACAAGCACACACACACCCACACACAGCAACAAAAAAATTACGACCCAGAGATTCAAACAGGGTTCTTCAAAAAGCACAAGCACACACCCCCACACACAGCGCAACAAAAAAAATTACGACCCAGAGATTCAAACAGGGTTCTTCAAAAAGCACAAGCGCTCTGGCACAGGCAAGCGCACACACCCTCACACAGTACAGCTCAGAGATTCTAACAAGGATACCCAGTGTAAAAACGTTAAAATAACCCTTATAAAAGATAAACATTTTTTTAGATATTTATTTTGTCAATATTATAATATTAAAAAACACGCGTCTTCAAAAAGCACAAACGCTCTCAAGACAGGTAAGCACAGCCTTACACACACAGTAACAAAAAAACCCCAGCATTTTTAACATCTCACGATCTAAAGTACTTAAAACATATATTCTTATATCTAAATAGACAGACAAACGAGTACTAAGTAGCCAAAACAGCAGACAACAAACGGTATTATTTTTTTTAAACAAGCGCCTTTGATACAATTTAAAAATAAAAGCACTTACCTAAATTGTTGTCGAAGTAATCCATTATATTTTAGAGAGTCCAAAGCACACGATATTTTTCAGCGCAGATCAGTCCATCAGGGCTTCAGGCAGGCAGTAGAGTTTTCTCCAAAATGAAATTTCTCAGATGAGGCATCGTGCAAGGTTTAAATACTGTTTACCTGAATGCGGCATAAACAGATTAGCCATTAAACCCCTTACATCGATTGATTATTTCAAAGAGGCGACTACAGTGCGCAGAACGATTAATTAACCTCGTTACACGGCGTCTGTTTTACTGCCCGCGGATGTAGGAGTTGAGGCTATCGAAAATACTTTTATTTCTATTAAAAACATTAGGGTTTTCGCTTTGAAACATGCTTTTTAGATTTTTATTTGAAAATAATTAGAAACTGATGCTAGTATATTGAAAGCCTGCTCCAGACAGGAGTCTGCGGCATGCATAATCCTGCCGCATTTATATAGTTTTTTAACATAAAAAATAAATATTATTCTTAACCTAACCACGTCTTGTATGGTCTTAAAATATTCGTATGAAGTCAAATAATGTCGTGGTAACATTTATCAACGTCTAAAATACCTTTAAATCGTTTTTTAGAATACGTTGTATATATATTCAGGTCGTGGCAGCTGCAATATTAAAATCGACCAGCAGATGGCAGTATGCTTTAAAAAAATAAATACATAAAAAACAGATGAATCTTATACCTAACCTCCTATTATTTGTTTTTAAAATAGTCACATTAAGTCAATGAATATTGTGTTAACATTTGAAAAGACCTTCCCAACATAATCAATTCGTGACCGCTGCAATATTAAAATTGACCAGCAGATGGCAGTATGCAGAATGCTTAATCCTGACGCATTTATACAGTTTTTAACATAAAAAAAAATATTATTCTTATACCTAACCACGTCTTGTATGGTCTTAAAATAATCACATTAAGACAAAGAACGTGGGGGTCCATTTTTTAGCTTCAAAAATAACATTAACTAGGTTTTTAGAGTTCTCTGTAATGTTAATAGAAACCATTATGCAAATACAGGTGCATTATGGGTAGGCTCCTAAAAAACCATAAATCCTTTACAATTCAGCCTGTGCTAACCTTTATTGGATTCAAAAACAACTTTAAATCGTTTTTTAGAATACGTTGTAATATTAAAAGCAACCATTAGATAGAACCATGTGTATTATGGAATGTACACAGCTACCTACCACAGCCTGGAAATCCAACAGAAATGTAGGGACCGGTACATTCACCATCTACTATTATGGGTTAATTTTCAGTGTAATATGTGTATAGTATACTGATTGTGAAACTCTTTTATATGTTTATGGACTCGCTGTTTGTTAATAACCTCCTGGTTATTATTATAGAGCAGGGGTTGCAAACTCAAATGCCTACAGGGGCTAGGCAGGTAACGTAAATGAGTGAAGCGGGCCGGTTGTAACAAAAATCAACTGCCAAAAATGCAATCAAACTTTTTTTATTTTTACAGAACTATGGTGTATGCACATAACATAATCCAACCATGTATGATATTGGAGATTGTATTTTAAATTTGAAATTGAAAAATACAAATTGAAAAACAGAAATATTTAATTATTTTTTTCTTTCTTAATTCGTTACTCCTTTGATTTGGAACCAGAAACCTGATACCTTTTCTTCTGCACCAAGATGTCAATGTCAGGTCTTGTATTTCGCGTTGCGATGTGCAGTACAAAATTCAGCCTTGAATCTTTTAACTGGGAACGATGTTTAGTTTTATTCAGTTTCATAACGGAAAACAGCTGTTCACAAACGTAGGTACTTCCGAACATGAATAGAATCTTTGCACAATGGTTTTTATATTTAGGGTAACTACTCCCGAGATATTTGTAGAATTCTGGTATTCCAACATCGTCATATTTAGTTTTCAGTACCGTATTGCACTGCAGTTCAATAACTTCCATTTGTAGCTCTTCATTCCCACTATCAATATTAATTGAGAAAGGCGAACTGAACAATGTTAGTTCATTTTCATAAAGTTTGAAATCAGAGAACCTTTTTTGGAATTCAGTCTTCAGCTCCACAATTTTGGGAATGTAGTTCAAGCCATCACTTTCATTTCTGGAAACCGATTTCAGTGTAGGAAAGTGGGCCAGATTATTCCTTGCCAAATGAGTTTCCCAAAGACACAATTTAAGCTAGAAATGAGCGAATCGAATCATACATTTGTGTAACTACTTGTGAACGCCCTTGCAGAGAAATATTCAAAGTGTTTAGCTGGCTTGTAATGTCAACCAAAAAGGCCAAGTCTTTGATCCAATCTTCGCTGGTGAGCTGAGGCGGGGATTTTCCTTTGGATGACATGAACAAATTGATTTCTTTCAACAATTCAAAAAATCTCTTCAGCACCACGCCACGACTAAGCCACCTAACCTCCGTGTAGTACAGCAGACTACCGTATTGTGCATCCAATTCATCAAGCAAAGCATTGAACTGTCTGTGGTTCAAGCCACGAGTTCATTAAGTTTTTCATCACGCATCTTTTCCGTATACTGGTCATAGTTCTTACTATGGTTTGTTTCATAATGGCGTCTTAAGTTGTATTCTTTCGACACAGACACACTTTGTTTGCATATTAAACACGTAGGAATATTCTTCACTTCCACAAAGAAATATGCTGTCTCCCACTTTTCTTGAAAGACGCGTCCCTCTCGGTCTATCTTGCGTTTTCCCACTTTTGATAGAGACATGGTTACAAGAAATATTTAACTATCATCATTACTATAATAAAAACAACAGTGCAAGCGCGATGATAAATGGCAACTGACACTCGGCCTCAGTGTCGGGGAGACAACAGGGAGTGGTGGAGACTGTGGCGAACTGGAGAGCGGAGAGCGCATGCCCCGTCTAAAGGCGGCAGACGCTACTCGGCTCCAGCCGATTGTTGCCATGCGAGAATGCGGGCCCAGTGTTGCCAGATCTTCCGATTTTCAAGAGAAGCCGAAATCTGGATTTTTATGTGAAATCTTGCGATTTTAAATGTTGGCAACTAATTAATTTTTTTTTAAAAACACTGTGCGGGCCAAACATAATACGTCTGCGGGCGGATCCGGCCCGCGGGCCTCAGTTCGACCTCTGTTATAGAGGGTCTTAAGCATAATCAAAAATGTTTAGGGACTCTCTGTTTGTTAATAACCCGGTTATTGTTGCAGTCTCGAACATAGTCAAAAAAAATACACTACATGCTTTCTCTTCTTTCTTTCTGTTTTTTCTGTCTTTTCTTTGTAATAGTCTATAAACTAGGTGTAGAACAGATGCCATTTTTAGGGGAGGGTTATATTTGACGGATGTCCGGTTAATATCAGAAAAAAAGGGATGGGGCTTAAGGGCTCATAAATCACTCAAAAGCATGGGAAAAAGGGGCAAGGCTTTAGGGCCATAAATCAATCAAAGTGTGGGGAAAAGGGGTGGGGCTAAAGGGCCATAAATCAATCAAAGTGTGGGAAAAAGGGGTGGGGCTAAAGGGCCATAAATCAATCAAAGTGTGGGAAAAAGGGTGGGGCAAAGGCCATAAATCAATCAAAGTGTGGGGAAAAGGGGTGGGGCTAAAGGGCCATAAATCAATCAAAGTGTGGGAAAAAGGGGTGGGGCTAAAGGGCCATAAATCAATCAAAGTGTGGGAAAAAGGGGTGGGGCTAAAGGGCCATAAATCAATCAAAGTGTGGGAAAAAGGGGTGGGGCTAAAGGGCATAAATCAACCAATAGGGGCGGGGCTTATGGTCATAAATCTATCAAACTGTGTGAAAGGGCGGGACTTAGGGTCATAAATCAATCAAAGGGGCGGGGCTTAGAAAGTGACAGGCTGTACCACCTTTACTACCG
>CM060253.1:28490701-28662133 GCA_030684275.1 Acipenser oxyrinchus oxyrinchus | reverse complement strand
TGTAAAATCAGTTTTTAATATATATATATATATATATACACTATATATATAAAACACCCTAACAATGCATCAGTTACAGAAACATTGGTCTCTCTACTCAAAGCATTTTACACAAATTTGCTATTATTGACATTATTATTGAAAGGAATAAAATGTAAGAAGTCACAGCGCATATGCTTAATATGTATAGATGTTGTGTGAGGAAATCATACTTCATAACTTGCATTTTATGTCAACATTTACCTCACTGTACCAATATACATCAGTATTTTCTAAATTTCACATTAGCTACAGATCATTATTATTATTTATTTATTAGCAGGTGTTCTTATCCAGGGCGACTTACAATTGTTACAAGATATCACATTATTTTTACATACAATAAAAACATTTTTTATTACACATTATTTTCATCCAATCTCAATGTACACACTGACGTATATTAATTGTAGGTTATTAATCACGTTGTAATTTGCTCTTTGTATTTCAGTTACATATAACAGCAGTGAAAGGAGGAGTGTTGCCTGAGGTGAAACGGTGTACCCAATGCTGCAGATTGTACCACTGTCCATTTTGCCAGCCAAGCAAATATAAACCCAATAAACACCACCATTTAAAAAAAGCACTTGGATGTCCATCTAAAAGGTGCAGTGCAGTGTGATGGTTTGTTATTTAATGTTTTTTACATGTAACATTGTTGAAGGTTGTCTAACATATTTAGTGAACGATATGTATTTCAAGTAAAATATTGTGCATAATCATTAATACTTATTGTTTACATGTGTTTATTTAAATGTTTATAGAGAATGTTCAGGAATACTCACTTAAAAATACAGTAGGCTCCGTAATTATTCATACCCTTTATTCAGTGTAAATGAAATGGGGGAATTAAATTAAAACTTGACCCACCAGCTAATCGCAGTCAGAATTTAAAGGTGGTTGTATTTATTAGTAGAAAAAAGTGCCCACTTATGATAAATCAAACTGCTATTAAGTACATATTTCTAATTTGGTTTTAGTGGATGGGTCTAAATGTTGATTTAATCCTCCCAAAGTTGGTTTTAAAATATCAACAAAAAGCAAGTTTACATTCATTATTTCTTGCTATATTCTTTCTTGCATTTTAATTTTTAATATCCTAACTGCATTATATATTTGTAATAAAATTCTTTGTTTGCAATTTTGATCTCATTGTTTGTTTTCATAGTACTTTTGACAGGAAGCAGGACTTCAATCAAAACAGATAAGTGCTTTTTAAAAAAAAAAAACCTTCGGACAACTGTGAATGAATGACTGTGTTACATCTACTTTGTCAGGGGTGCAGAACTCTGGGGCAAGAAGGTTTTCATTTTTTGATCCCCTTGAGGCCCTCATTACCTGATTTGAATTACTTTGCTTAATTGGACAAGTTTACCCTTTTATTTGCTCTTAAGCAGTTGGGAGATTTATAGACAGCTACAAAAACCTGATGGACTGACTGCGACTCTAGAGGAGCAGAATTGTGCACCACTAAATGTATATATTATACTTCATGTGGGATTTTGACAATTTATGTGTGGGAAAATTAAACACGTTCAGTCCAAATGTTTATTAATCGGAGAACATGTGGATGTCAATAAATGCATTATTACAAATATTAACCATCCATCCATCATCAATAACCACTTCATCCAATACAGGGTCACGGTGAGCTGGAGCTTAACCCGGCAGACACGGTGCAGGGCAGGACTACACCCAGGATGGGACACCAGTCCATCACTGGCCAACTCTCGCACTCACACAAGCATGCACACAGAGGGCAATTTAGAGTGACCAATCAACCTGACCTGTATGTTTTTGGATGATGGGAGGAAACCGGTGTGCCTGGTGAAAACCAACACGAACACAGGGAGAACATGCAAACTCCCCTGAAACGGGAATCAAACCTGGGACCCTGGAGCTGTGAGGCAGCAGCGCTAACCACCACACCACCATGCCACAAACTATAACCTAATATACATGATAAATCATAAGAGCAAAGATTGTAATCAAAATTAAGACCCCCAGTGGTTACAGAACTCCTTCTTGTTATTATTATTTCTTTCTTAGCAGACGCCCTTAGCCAGGGTGACTTACAATTGTTACAAGATATCACATTATTTTTACATACAATTACCCATTTATACAGTTGGGGTTTTACTGGAGCAATCTAGGCAAAGTACCTTGCTCAAGGGTACAGCAGCAGTGTCCCCCACCTGGGATTGAACTCAACCCTCCGGTCAGGAGTCCAGAGCCCTAACCACTACTCTACACTGCTACCCTATGTGTATGTTGTGTATGTCATCAAAAAAATCTTCCAATTTTAATAGGAACAGATAAAATCCACTCCCTTTCTACTAATTCATTTCTATACCAACAAACATCACAGATGTGTTCAATGACTATAATCTTTAATACTAGGCTGTAGTTGGATTTTTATTTGCATCACAGCTTGTTATTTAGGGTTTGGGGTTAGGGTTGGTTTGTCTTCAATTCCACTTTTAGCCACCAACTGTACCTATAGGCAACCACTTTCACTTCAATGCAACTGCACCTTGCTAAGAGAGACCCATTTAATCGCCACCTCTATGTGACTACATGATAAATTGCTGTATTTTGTGTGTGTGTGTGTTTCACATATGGACAAATTGCTATAGATATTTTTTTAGCTGATGCTTTTATTCAAAGTGACTTGTTTTTGTGCCCATTTATAGAGCTGGGTATTTTACTGGAGCAATCTGCGAAGTACCTGCTTGCTCAAGGGTACAGCAGCAGGGTCCCACCTGGGTTTGAACCCTCAACCCTCCGGTAAAGAGTTCAGAGCCCTAAACACAAATCCACATGCTGGTATATCTATGTGAACATGTCCAGGGGTGAATATACCCTATATCTAATTCACTTTTGTGCATGCTGCAAATTAACATCCATCCATCCATCCACTATCATTAACCGCTTACTCCTTTACAGGGTCACAGTGAGCCGGAGCCTAACCCAGCATACACAGGGCGCAAGGCGAGACTACACCCTGGACGGGACGCCAGTCCATCGCAGGGCACCACACACACTCACACAGAGGGCAATTTAGAGTGACCAATCAACCTGGACAGCATGTGTTTAGACGGTCGGAGATATATATATATATATATATATATATATATATATATATATATATATATATATATATATATAACAATGCAAAATGTAAGTTTTAAGTTTTGTTTTCTGGGGACACAAGCCTGGTGTAACCTGAGCTGTTGCAGTCAGATCAAGGCAGTACAAACTAGTTTATGCAGGGAATGCTGAGTGCTTGGTTAGATGAAAAACTGGTCCTGCAGCTTTTGGATTCTCCATTTCAGGCTGCAGAGTTGTCATTATTATCTTTTCAAATACACTTAAAGTCTGAGCCTTGTTTACTTCTGATCATTTATAGTAGGAAAGTCAAGAGAAAATACAGATTTTAGATATAAAGTTTTATTTCCAGATATGTTTAAATTCATGAAAACTCTTTGTAAGAGTCAGTTTTTTGGTTTAATTTCAATCTATATTTTCTCTTGACTTCTCTACTGTCAACATAGATATTCACATACAATTATAATATAATGTCACCTCATTGATAAAAGGCCACGTGTATATATTTTTATGCAAAATTGTACAACTTAAACGACGTAACCAAATGAATAATAATTATAAAAATTAGAGTTAAATCATTGGTGTAACTTCGGATGTACCAGCATGCTAACCTGAATCTTTGTTACTTTTAAGTGGAAAACAATATATCTGCCTAATTGGCATTTTTTACCGTTATGTAACAGAGATCTTTGTTATAACTAGCTGTAGTCGTAAGTAACCAGTGTTTACACCCTGTAGCAATGTCATCATTATTTAATAAACATTAATTATAACTTTTATAAGTATTTGAAAATAAATCACATTAAAAAATATATGTGATTTAAGTCATTTCAGCGGACACTAACAAATGTTTCTAATGTATATAGATATAAGTTAGTTACACACACATATATATATATATATATATATACAGTACTGTGCAAAAGTTTTAGGCAGGTGTGAAAAAATGCTGTAAAGTAAGAATGCTTTCAAAAATAGACATGTTAATAGATTATATTTATCAATTAACTAAATGTAAAGTGAGTGAACAGAAGAAAAATCTAAATCAAATCCATATTTGGTGTGACCACCCTTTGCCTTCAAAACAGCATCAAGCATCAGTTCTTCTAGGTACACTTGCACACAGTTTTTGAAGGAACTTCGGCAGGTAGGTTGGCCCAAATATCTTGGAGAACTAACCACAGTTCTTCTGTGGATTTAGGCAGCCTCAGTTGCTTCTCTGTCTTCATGTAATCCCAGACAGACTCGATGATGTTGAGATCAGGGCTCTGTGGGGCCATACCATCACTTCCAGGACTCCTTGTTCTTCTTTTACGCTGAAGATAGTTCTTAATGACTTTCGCTGTATGTTTGGGGTCGTTGTCATGCTGCAGAATAAATTTGGGGCCAATCAGATGCCTCCCTGATGGTATTGCATGATGGATAAGTATCTGCCTGTACTTCTCAGCATTGAGGAGACCATTAATTCTGACCAAATTCCCAACTCCATTTGCAGAAATGCAGCCCCAAACTTGCAAGGAACCTCCACCATGCTTCACTGTTGCCTGCAGACACTCATTCGTGTACGCTCTCCAGCCCTTCGCGAACAAACTGCCTTCTGCTACAGCCAAATATTTCAAATTTTGACTCATCAGTCCAGAGCACCTGTTGCCATTTTTCTGCACCCCAGTTCCTGTGTTTTAGTGCATAGTTGAGTCGCTTGACCTTGTTTCCACGCCGGAGGTATGGCTTTTGGCTGCAAGTCTTCCATGAAGGCCACTTCTGACCAGACTTCTCCGGACAGTAGATGGGTGTACCAGGGTCCCACTGTTTTCTGCCAATTCTGAGCTGATGGCACTGCTGGACATCTTCCGATTGCGAAGGAAGTAAGCATGATGTGTCTTTCATCTGCTGCAGTAAGTTTCCTTGGCCGACCACTGCGTCTACGGTCCTCAACGTTGCCTGTTTCTTTGTGCTTCTTCAAAAGAGCTTGGACAGCACATCTGGAAACCCCTGTCTGCCTTGAAATTTCTGCCTGGGAGAGACCTTGCTGATGCAGTATAACTACCTTGTGTCTTGTTGCTGTGCTCAGTCTTGCCATGGTGTATGACTTTTGACAGTAAACTGTCTTCAGCAACCTCACCTTGTTAGCTGAGTTTGGCTGTTCCTCACCCAGTTTTATTCCTCCTACACAGCTGTTTCTGTTTCAGTTAATGATTGTGTTTCAACCTACATATTGAATTGATGATCATTAGCACCTGTTTGGTATAATTGTTTAATCATACACCTGACTATATGCCTACAAAATCCCTGACTTTGTGCAAGTGTACCTAGAAGAATTGATGCTTTTTGAAGGCAAGGGTGGTCACACCAAATATTGATTTGATGTAGATTTTCTTCTGTTCACTCACTTTGCATTTTGTTAATTGATAAATATAAACTATTAACATGTCTATTTTTGAAAGCATTCTTACTTTACAGCATTTTTTCACACCTGCCTAAAACTTTTGCACAGTACTGTATATATATATATATATATATATATTACTCATGGATAATTAAATACAAAGGCGAATTTAACAAGTTAAACATACCTTGTGTGTCCTCAAAATTACGATGCACTTCCGCAATGGTATTCTGCTTGCTGATCATGATCATGATTATGATCATGGTATTCTGCTTGCTGATTATGATCATGCGCATGGTATTCTGCTTGCTGATTATGATCATGCACATGGCATTCTGCTTGCTGATCTTTTTTTTTTTTTTTTTGCCAACATAGCCATGGCTACACGGACAAATTAATAGATAGACAACATTAGATGTAATACAAGTGATCCTTTGTTTGATCGAAAAACGTTTAGCTGTTAAAGGATGTGTAAAGCTATCTGTTTTACACAGTGTGTTACACTGAGCGCAGCCTAAACAGAGATAGCATCCTGGAAGAGGAATAAAGGGGGGAGGGGGAAGAAAATGATCTGCTTTAACCACAGCGTCGTTTATATTTTTATCCCTTTTAAAAGAAAAGAGTGGAGGATCTTTGAATGTAGAATCCAAACGTATGTCTGTAGGTAAGATATTCCAATGTTTACACACAATCTCTTGTACAGCATGATTATGAGGATTATAGGGTGTCCTCGTCTCACCGTGCACCAGCGATCCCTGTAGTCTGGCTGGGCGGCTGAGGGCTTGCCTGTAAGCAGCCCGAGAGCTGCATTGTCCTCCTACGCTGTAGCTCTTGGGTGGCTGCATGGCGAGTTCACAGTGTGAAAAAAAGCGGCCGGATGATGGCACACGCTTCGGAGGACAGCGTGTGTTTGTCTTCGCCTCCCGAGTTAGCGCAGGGGTGGTAGCAGTGAGCGAACCTAAAAAAATGGCCTTTTCCAAATTGGGAGAACATAATAAAAAATAATTGGCAACGACTACATTTAAAATAAATAAATAAATCAAAAATCAAGCAGAAAGAAAAATGTCACATGACTACAATGATATGGTGAACATCTTAGTTTCCAAAACACTAAATATATAGTCACAGGGATAATTACAAATTGACCCAGCAAATTCAATAGAAATTATTGATTTATTTAAAAAAAAAGCAAAATAACCCATTAAAAAAATACTTTTTAAAATATACAAAACACAGTATATAAAAAAAATAATAAATATAGCATAAAAAGATAGTTTCACAATTTTTCATTTGATTGAATACACTTAGTTTATCATTCTTAAGGAACAACACTACCATATAACTAGGGGTCTAATTAAATCACGGTCAATTTACGCATTTTTCGAGGGTAGATTATGTAATAATTTCTGAGCACTATCACAGCCTAAAAATAGTGCATGTAAGACAATCAGCACTTTCCAGATTTGACTGAATTTAATTAAACAAACTTGAGCTTTATCAGAAAAACCACAGAAAACTAAAATATGAAGTCTAGACAAATGGCGTAGTCTTCATCAAAAGAGTAGACTTATGAAGTAGAAACAGCACTGTAGGTGGCTTCAGGTCCTAAAAGACAAAACAAAAATGTTAAACTTTGCAAGCATTTCTAGAATGTTGTATTATGTTGTTAATAACCCCATTTACAAAGTATATTTTTCAGTGACTGTTCCCACTACTCTCCAATTTAGACACTATGGGCTGGATTTTCAAAATGCTGTAAATGATAACTCCATTGTTAATCAAGAAATCGGTATGTAGCATTGATTTTGGCATTTTCAAGCGGTAGTTATGCCTATTTCGTTAATAAATAATCGTCCTAATGTGATTTCCGAAATATTGTTGATTTATGAAATAATGTTAACATCTTAACGAGCAGTGCTTCTTTAGACTATTTCTTTTGTTTGTGTGGAATTTAAAAGCAAATCCATGTGAATTGTCAATTTATCAGGAGTTAATTTGCACTTGGAAAAGAGTTCCCTTTCAATTCAAAGACAACCAACAACAATACTTTTGGGATATGCCTGCTGCAGGTCAGGTATTTACTGAGCATTTTATGTCAGAGCTGCCGATAGGCCCCTCCAGGGAGTGACGTCCTCGGTCCCGCCCACCGAGGGATTAGGTAGTCATTCCGCAGAGATCACATTCTCTTTTGCTTCTCACAATCAGGTAGATAAGGTAGGTATAACTAACCTCTCTAGTTGTGCGATTGTATCTTAACAGAGCTCTCACTTCGAGTTTTCTGCTAATTCCACAGCATATTTTGCTAGAAGTCAGCTTGCCACTTCCCGGAATCAGGAAGTCGACTTCTTTATTTCAACAGCCTACAATGCTTGCCGATTGTAGGCTGCTTTCTAACCTAAATCATCTGCCGTTTTGTGTTTTTTTGATGCTGCTGGGCTGTATATTCTACCCTTCAGCTCTGCTGTGAGAGTGTGTGAGGGTCTTTAAAAAGAAAAAACATCACACACACTCACAGCAGAGCTGAAGGTTAGGGTATACAAATGTTTTTTGTTTAAAAAAAAAAAAAAATCTCTTTCTGCCTCTTTTTTTTGTATACTGTCTGAAGGCTGCGCTCCACACCGCTGCAAGCTGCGCGCTGCATCGGCTGTGTGACTGCACGCGTCCAGACTAGACACCGCCCAGCAACCTTGGTGCTTATGCCCTGATGCTTGTGCCTTCAGTGCGGTGTCTTGGTGCTCGACGCTTACGCCTCGGTGCCTCAGTGCTTAGGCGCTCCCTGCATCTGTGCCTTAGGGCTCGACACCTTGGTGCTTCGTTGCCCTGGGTGCTCCAGAGCCTCGACGCCTCGGTGCTTTTGATGCACAGGCACTCCCTGCATCAACGCCCTCGGTGCTTCGGTGCATCAACACTCTTGTGCTCCAGAGCCTTGGTGCCTCTGTGCCTTCGGTGCACAGGCGCTCCCTGCATCGATACCCTCAGTGCCGCAGAGCCTCGGTGCTTCAGCACCCTTGGTGTGCCAGAGCTTCGACGTCTCAGTGCTTCGGTGCACAGACATTCTCTGCATCGATACCCTCGGCACTTCGGTGCCTCAGAGCCTCGGTGCATCAGTTCTTCGGCACCCTCAGTGCCCCAGAGCCTTGACGCCTCTGTGCCCTCAGTGCCTTGGTGCTCCAGAGCTGCGGTGCCTTGGTGCTTGGCCCCTCGGCCCCCCGGACCTTGATGCATCGGTGCTCAGACACCCCTACTGCAGACATTCCGGGCAGCACTATGTCCAAGTTCCACCCTTGCACGTCCTGTGGAGGGATGCTTCCCCCACAGGCCAAGCACCTCTTATGTGTCAAGTGATTGGGGATGCAGCATGCCTCCTCTGCTCTAGGAGATGAGACGTTCTGCTCGATATGTGCAGCGTCCCAGCCTCGGACCCTGGGTAGGAGGCTTGCGGAGTTCACAGGATTGGCTTCTTCAGCCAGCTCAGCTGAGCCCTCTGCAGCGTTGGGAGCCCCATCCTCCCTGTGACAGGGTCTTACGTCACGTGCGTGGATAGCCGCTGTTTACAAAGTACAGAGAGACATTGGGGGGGTGGAGTTGAAACGCTGGCACAGGCGCGCAGGATTTATTAACACAAACAGAAACGAAATAAAGATGGTCATGTGATGTTACCAGCCATGGTAACGCACAGAGGACACATACAGCAAGCTGTACAAAAGGCAGGTGGCTGCAATGCTCCCTTCCCGTGCTCCAGTACCAGACAGGATGAAGCACTGGCATCTGGCAGTGACTACGGTGTCCTGGACAGTCCCGATCCCCACGGCACTGCCTGCAGGCTTCCGCGGCACTTACACCCGGCGCCTCCCGCAGGGACGGGGGAACGCGGGACGTGGGGCCCCTACGCATCAGCGTGCCGGGAGACAGTTCCCAAGGAAACACCCTAGGCAGCTTCCAAGACAGGCTCCAACCCCAGCCTCAGCAGGGCCCTTGAAGGCTTGCGACCTCAGACCCACACATTCTCACAACACCAGCTGCAATACTGGCGCAACTGCACCTCAGACTCTTGTGTGCTCACCACCATACAAACCGGTTATGCGCTACAGTTCCACATGGGACCTCCTCCCTTTCAAGTGGTCACGGTTACTTCCATGAGCAACCCTCTACAGGTCTTGGCCCTCAGACAAGAAGTACAAACATTACTTCTCAAACAAGCCATACACCTCGTAAAACACACCTCTCAAGAGGAGGGTTCTACCGAGGTACTTTCTAGTACCAAAAGGACGGGGCATTCGCCCCATCCTGACCTGAGATTGACATCCTCCAGTCAGTCGGGCCGGGTGACTGGTTCACCAATGCGGACTTAAGGGACATGTATTTTCACGACCCTATTCAAACCATGCACAGGAAATACCTCTGCTTCTCCTTCAGGGAAGTGTTTGAGTTTTCTGTGCTGCCATTCGGCCTCTCCTTAGCCCCCCGTACGTTTACAAAGTGTGTGGATGCCATCCTACCTCCCTTGCGGCTACAAGGGATCAAGGTGTTGAATTACCTGGATGACTGGTTAATCTGTTCTCTCCAGCATTTCCTCCCAATGCTCCAGAGGAAACATGGTTCTCCCTCCACCACTGTGGAGGTCCACTAGGCGTCGACTCCCTAGCGCACAAGTGGCCCAGAACACTCTTATATGCATTCCCGCCAATACCGTTGCTCCTGGCCTTCCTAGAGAAGGTTCGGAGAGAAGGGGCGACAGTTCTCCTTGTGGCCCCCAGATTGCCCAGGAGAATCTGGTTCGCAAATCTTTGCCAGCTGCTGCAAGGCCAGTCTTGGGAGATCTCACTGCGCATGGATACCTCAGTCAGGTAAGAGGCACCCTCTGGCATCCAGAACCGGGCAGACTGCAACTGTGGGTCTGGCCCCTGCACGGGACCGTCTGTCTGCCTTAGGGCGGGTTAGGGATGTATGCGGGTTTGGGATGATGGAAACAGGGTGTCGTTGCGCACAAACCCAGCTTTCCACTCCTTTTTCTTCGGAGGGTGATCGGAGACTGAATTTCCTCTGCCCGGTTCGGGCATTAAGATGTTATGTGGATAGGGCAAGAGCATTGCGTCAGTCTGACCAGCTCTTCGTCTGTCATGGTGAAATGACCAGAGGTCAAGCCCTCTCGAAGCAGCGACTGTCCCACTGAATTGTGGACACAGTTTCAAGTGCTTAAGGCCGACCTATCCTCACCTGGGAGGGTGGCCGCGCACTCTACTAGAGGAGTGGCTACATCATGGGCCTCAGTGTGGTCGATCCCTCTATGCCTTCATTAGGCACAAGGGTCCATGAGGTTGCACGCTCACACCACAAAGTGGTAGCGAGACGTCCCTCATCTGCTGTCCACTCACGCTCCCTCGCTATGGCTTTGATATACTTTCCCAAAAGTATTGGTTGTTGGTTGTCTTCGAATTGAAAGGGAACGGAACAGTATAAAACTCCCTTGAAACAGAAATGTAACAGACCGTGGCTGATGATACAGAGAGAGAGCGTGTAATTTTTTACAGACAACCTAGATAATTCAATATTTGTAGTTAAGAAAATATTTTAGCCTTTTCTATACTTGTGGTTATGAAGGAGATGTATTCATTTATTTTAACCATTTGTAATCTTATGGAACGTTTGTTGTATTGCTAAAATTATATACCGTTATTTGCACAAAGTGTATGTTACTACCAAGAAATTATCAATGCAACTGTAGCCTATTTGAAATCTGCATACATACATTATATGACAGCTGACCTCTACTGTAGATTTTATTTGAATTATTGCATATTAGATATTACAATAAAGTTTCCTTTGGTGACTGTCGATTTGCAATGCGTCCGTGTCTTATCCACACAAGAACGAACAGGCATACAAGGGCACACAGATCCACTTGGAATGTGATTCAGATCATTGAAATGGAATTTACATAAACATATTTAATGTTGTCAGGCTCCCACCACACTATGTACAATGTACACTTTCACCTTCACACGTTTGTATGCATATAAAATATTCTTATAATACTGCAAGTTTTCGGTGGCTACTTCTAATCATGTTGAGTTTATTTATCGCGGAGGCGAGCAAAGAGTAACAGAGAAAATGCAGGATTAGAAAGATTCACCGAACAATTAATTCTAAACAAATTGTGAATTGGGTAGGGAGTTCTATCGTAATTTTAAAAGCTTAAATATATAATGAAGTGTTACATACATGGTATACATGTATAACATGCCTAACTAAAAACACAAATGGCGCTTCAAACATATTTAAGCCTACAATCGTACATACTGTAAAACGACTGCATCACTCAAGGTTCTTTTGCCCCTTTAAAACAGCGACCCAGGACACAGAAATGGAGTTTAAACCGCTGACATGCTATTTTTTGATTCACAAAACAAAACACAAAATAAACATCTTGCTCTTGTTCGAGTACTAACTAATACAGCGACAGGAACCTAACTAAAACAGGACAGCTAGGCTGTTTCCCCGTCACAAAAAGAAAACAAAACAAAACCACACAGGTTTACACTGTATACACTTCTCTAGACTGCTCGAAAGCAGAGGACCTCTTCTGCCTCCTTCTACTCAGCAGCCCTGAGCCAACTGACTGCACTCCTTAAATACCCAGCACCTGGTTCTAATTTAACAATAACTACCAGGTGCAGGGGATAATTAATAATAAAACAATTAACAAAACTGATTAAACAATAAAGCAAAATAATACAATTAGGCCAGACAAAATGTGCCTACGCACATGTTTTTCTGCAGGGAGGATTTAACCCCCTCCCTGCTGTCTTACAATAGTAAAATACAGACAAAAGTAGATTGATGTCAACATAAGAAAATAAATTCCAACCGATATTCATAGATTGGTTACAGTATTTTATTTTATTTTTAACCAAAAAAAAAAAAAGATTACAAAATGCACATTAAAATAGTTGATAAAGTAAGCTGTGGCAAAATATCCCCAGAAAGAGGGTAAACAACAAGTAGGGTTTAATTTTATTTATTTAGTTTTAATCTGTGCCGTCCAATTTTACCCAAATGCCAGATAATCGTAAATCAATTGAATGTGTTATAACTAAAATGTACATTCTGCATGACAAAATGCACAATTTTAAATTTTATGCACAACATAGATATTCCCATTATTTTTATTTCCATTTGGCCGCCTCACTGTATGCTAGTACTTTCCATAACAGCGAATATGCTTCCATTCATTTTTCTCGATCTTGTTAACGAGTTCCCCTTGTCTAGACGTTGAGACAGGAAGTGATGTAGGTGACTGTGGCAAAGTGGCTTGCAGTGCGCAGGTGCAGAGGTGATACAGTGCTCAAACAACAACAAACAGAGTTCACGGTCCAAACAGTTCTTTATTTTTGTGTTGCAACGTTTGGCATCGTTATATAATAATAACACTGGGAATTACACAGCAATGTGTATTGTAAATGGCCTTCAAGGTCCATTTTCGCGGCAAGAAATGTTTGCGCTTCTTTTTCTTTTAATGTACGGCACATGTATGAATAATATATTTCATGGCACATTCATTTTACGGATTTTTAATAAACGGGAAATTAGCAAACATTTCTTGCTTGTGAAATGTTCTTGTTTTACAGTAATTGCACAGCTAAACAATACAGGGTTTCAGTCCCAAATTAATAAGTACAGGCAAGGCTCTGCGTCCTTTCTCGTGGCGAATCGGGCTGGTGGTGAATACACAGTTATAGTGACTGGTGCTGGTGTTTGTAAACCGGGTTTGATGCTGGCTTAACAGCAACAGCTCCCGGTTGCTAGCCGTCTAATAACAAACAAACACTGCTAATACAATAAACAAACAAGCACAAAACACTCGCGGTTACTTTCTTTCTCCATCCTTTACAGGTCTTTTCTCAACCATAACAAAGGAACAGATCGCCCGGCCACATCCCCGATATACCTTCAATCACGCCCTTTGGTAACGAAAGTGCAATCACGCTCTCCAATCCATGACTGACACATCGCTACCGCAGCAAGGGCTGACTTCTAGTACTGTGGCTTCGGCCCCTTTCTGGATGGCCGACTTCCGACTGACCCTGAAATTAACTGTCAAACCATCCAGTCCAGGGCACACTGTTCCTGTTATACCGTGCCCTCACAGGTCGGGAGGGAGATTGTTGACTCTGATTCATTCGCTCTCTGTCACAGTGACCATTTTCTATTATAAACATGTCAATATGTTACCCTTGTCTTTGTGTACGTTAGTCATTATAACAGCATAGTCTAGTATCAGGGTCACACAGAAAAGCAAATTAACAAAACCCTGAACAGTCAAAGTCAATACAAAGCATGTGCAAAGAAAAATAATTTAAAAACTGCTGTAAAGAAATGCAAAGCTACATACATGACACTTAAATAATTTTAAATCACAAGATAACGAGAGGCCAGGCATGCAACATTTAGATGAATTACTCGTAAGGAAATGAAAAACCTGTAGAAAAGGGATGATACATAACACTTAACGTATGCATTGGGCCCATGATGTTTTATTTACTTTGGTAGGGAAGAAGTACTGCACAAAGGAAACATGTTTCCAGACAAAATGTTTCCCTGTGTAGGCTGGATGTTTCCGTTTCCAGAACATGAAGCATGTTTCCCAGAGTAGACCAGGGTTCTACTTTGAGAAACATGTTCAGGAAACATTTTGCCAATCAAGAGAGACTCTGAGCGTGAGTCATCGATCAGGTGACTATGCAAGATGGTGACTTCTATAGAAGATGACATTGTTTGGAACCCTGCTACAATCAAATTGTTTTATTGATATGTATGCATTGTAGTGTAATTTTGGGTTAGTCGTGGTCCTCAGCAGCTCCTCAAAAGTGTCTGGATCCATTCAAACAAAACTGTGATAACTTAAGCGCAGCTCATTTAAAAGATTATGGTCTGCTCCTCCTCATGATTCAGGATCTACTCCCTTGTCCACACAACCATGTTCTTGTGCTTTCCCCTTTCACAAAATTTTAGTTCAGCACCACTCAGTTCAATAATGCTTTCCTCCATTTTTGGAGCGTGCAGAAGGAATGATCACATGCTGCTCGAAAAAGATTGACAAAAAAAAAAAAAAAAAGTTTCTTTAAACACCTGTCCCTGAAGGTAAATAGGCTTCCAAGTTCTTCTCAGCTCCAGCCATGTGAGAATGTGGCTGGAATGGAAGGGAACTGGGGCCCTAACTGCTTGACCAATGTATTAAAACATCAATACTGTAAAGCAGGTGGATACAAAAGTCTGTATCCAGCCTGGAAGTTGAGTTCAGGGCTGGGTTGCACCAGCTATGTGTAAGTTCTTACTTACTTTAGTTATAGCATAAGTATTTACTAACTTTGGTTTTACACATTACTAAATTTACACAGGTTGCAGCAGGTAAAAATAGTTATAACGGAAGGCTTAGTTGTTACTTATATTTTACGCATACCTTTGGGTAGGTGTAAGCTGTTCGTAGAATCACATTCGAGGATGGCACGGCAACTGTTACTACGTGAACTTCTGTTTGAAGATGATTGTGTTCGAAGTTTTTGGCGTCTGCATGTTTTGCGAGACTGCATACATCCTCTTGACAATTACGATGATGTTGACCTTTATGCCCATTTTAGATTTAGATGTGAGTATATTTTGAAGATCACTGATGAACTCAAAAGTAACATAAAACATTCATCTTCCAGAAATGGAGCATTTCCTCCACTACAGACCAATAAGCCTGACACTACAGACCAAAGCCTGACTTCAATTATATGTAAACTTATGGACACTATAATAAGATCCAAAATGTAAAATTATCTATATGGTAACAGTATCCTGGGAGACAGTCAGCATGGTTTTAGGAAAGGGAGATCATGTCTAACTGACCTGCTTTTTTTGAGGATGAAACATCGACAATGGATAATTGCAAATCATATGACATGTTTATTTAAATTTTCAGAAAGCATTTGACAAAGTCCCGCATAAAAGATTAATCCTCAAACTGAACGCAGTAGGGATTCAAGGAAATGCATGCACATGGATTAGAGAGTGATTAACATGTAGAAAACAGAAAGTACTGATTAGAGGAGCACCTCAAAATGGAGCGAGGTAACCAGTGGTGTACCACAGGGATCAGTATTAGGTCCTCTGCTATTCCTAATCTACATTAATGACTTAGATTCTGGTATAGTAAGCAAACTTGTTAAATTTGCCGATGACACAAAAATAGGAGGAGTGGCAAACACTGTTGCAGCAGCAAAGGTCATTCAAAATGATCTAGACAGCATTCAGAACTGGGCAGACACATGGCAAATGACATTTAATATAGAAAAGTGGAAGGTACTGCACGAGGGCAATAAAAACAAGCATTATAAAATATCATATGGTAGATACTGAAATTGAAGAAGGACTCTATGAAAAAGACCTAGGAGTTAATGTTGACTCAGAAATGCCTTCATCTAGACAATGTGGGGAAGCTATAAAAAAGGCCAACAAGATGCTCAGATATATTGTGAAAAGTGTTGAATTAAAATCAAGGGAAGTAATGTTAAAACTTTACAATGCATTAGTAAGACGTCAGCTAGAATATTGTATTCAGTTTTGGTCACCTCGTTAGAAAAAGGATATTGCTGCTCTAGAAAGAGTGCAAAGAAGCTGCTTGATGAGATTCTGGGATCAATAAGCTACTAACAACCAAGCGAGCAAGATGGGCCGAATGGCCTCCTCTCATTTGTAAACTTTCTTATGTTCTTATCTCTCCAGGTTTGCTTTGCTTTAAGGTATTTTGTTACCGGATCTTTTCAAAATCTGGTAGGCGACTCGATACAGCTGCATAAATCAGCAGTCTGCAGAGCAGTCCGTTTCGTTGTACTCTCTGTGTGTAAACTTCCCCACTGATACCAAAAGATTGGACAAAACTTTTTTTCAGATCGCTGGTTTTCCTGATGTTGTTGGCTGCATAGATGGGACGCATATGAAAATAAAAACACCTTCCAAGCATGAAGCAGAATACATAAATGGAAAGGGTTTCCACTCTTTGAATACACAAATTGTTTGCAATGCAGATTTGTTAATCACAACTTGTGTTATAAAGTGGCCTGAATCCAAACATGACAGCTTTATTCTGAAGCATTCAAATCTGTGTGATGAATATGAAGTATGTCGATTTAAAAAGGAAATTACTTGGAGATTCAGGTTTTCCATTAAGGAAGAGGTTAATGGTCCCTTTTCTCAACAAACATCACAAACAATTTCTGCAAGTAGCAACACAGACTCAGACCGTTATTACAATAAGCAATTTCATTCACTGAAATGTACAACTGGTTATAATAAACACTTCTATATATTGTAATGCAGGTACGGTATATTCGTTAGCCTTAGATTAGGCAGTATTTTAAACAGTTTCCATCGAAAACTGAATACATTTGGAAAATATATACAGTATATGTAAATATTTTTCAACATTAAAAATAATAATAATAATAATAATAAGATACAACCCTGAGTGGAGAGGTAAGCTCTTCATTACAGTGTTATCTGTGTGAACAGGAAAACCCGATGCAAAATGCACTGATTTAATTAATTTTAATAAATTAATCTAATATAAAAACATTCCCAACTAAATGATATGCGTATTATCATCAGTACCTGTAATCGGTCGCCTATACTACTAATAACAGTTTAAAACCAGGCACTATGACTAGTCAGTTGTATGTTCAAGTTTATTACGTCAGAGTTGTTCTGATCACAAGCATCCACGCTCCAACATCCTGAGTGCTGATTGGTTACTGTAAAGGGAACACGTGATCGACTTGGAGTCTTGGGAACAAACTAGCTGCCTTAAATTTGTGTGGTGCAACCGAAAATAGGACAGCGCTTAGTTATCAACTAACTAGTAACCACTAAGCACTTAGTGAAGGCTTTAAGTGTTAACTTATGGACAAACTTATGCATAGCTAGTGCAACCCAGCCTAGGTGGGGAACTCGTGAGGCGAGGACAATAGCTGATGGCCTCTCAGAGAGCTCCTATCAATAGCTCCAGTAGCTGCTGAAAGGTAACTTTTGTTTTTAACTTTAGTTGTTTAGAGAGAATAAAAGTGTGCAATCCTGTGCTTAATCTATTGATTTGTGTGACTACTTTTGCCTGCCTAACCTTCGGTAACCTAGACCCCGTTCACATTTGCGATTTCTCATATGTGAATGCTCCAAAAAAGAAAAGGCAGCCCAGGGCTGGCCCAGATTTAAGCCACCATTTCTATGTTCTCATCCACAAATATTATCGTTGATGCATCATGTGAGGATGAGACCCTACTGATATTTCAATGCCTGTTATTGTGATTATTATTGTTAATGTTATTCTACTGGCGATAGAGCAGTGGTTTATTATGTATCGTGCATGTTGTTGAGCAAAGTGTATGAAGTGGTAATGGTTATGGACCAGAGAATATTAATGACATTGATAAAAAGTAAACAATAGAATAGTTTAATGATCGGGTTTGTAAACAAGATGATATTCATGCAGGTTAAACAAATACGTTTAACTGAGAAGAAACATGTGCAATGTGTTTAATGCTGTGTCTTTCCACAGGAGGGAGCAGTAGTACTATTATTAGGTGGTCAGTCGTGAGCTTGTCTTGTGAATGTCAGTCATTGTGTACAACCTGATAGTCATTTGCAAGCTGTGAAGTATCCGTTATGAAAATAAATATTTATTCCTGTCAACACTAGCAAGTTGCTGTATCCCACGTTCTAAATAGACCGTCACTCAGACACACCACAAAATTAAGTCAAAATAGTCAATGTTTTGTTTTTTTAATATATACCATACAATAGCTGTGTTGCATTGAAAAAATATATATTAATAAGAAACATTAAACAAAACAAGCAATTCGCCACATTTTAGGCCTGCTTTTCAGTCACATATGTGAATGAGCAAAGGTGCCTTAAACCGCAAAATGTGAACGTATATATAGGCACTGTGTGTGTATATACAGTATATTATATATATATATATATATATATATATATATATATATATATATATATATATATATATACAGTACTGTGCAAAAGTTTTAGGCAGGTGTGAAAAATGCTGTAAAGTGAGAATGCTTTCAAAATAGACATGTTAATAGATTATATTTATCAATTAACTAAATGCAAAGTGAGTGAACAGAAGAAAATCTAAATCAAATCCATATTTGGTGTGACCACCCTTTGCCTTCAAAACAGCATCAAGCATCAATTCTTCTAGGTACACTTGCACACAGTTTTTGAAGGAACTCGCAGGTAGGTTGGCCCAAACATCTTGGAGAACTAATCACAGTTCTTCTGTGGATTTAGGCAGCCTCAGTTTCTTCTCTCTTCATGTAATCCCAGACAGACTCGATGATGTTGAGATCAGGGCTCTATGGGGCCATACCATCACTTCCAGGACTCCTTGTTCTTCTTTACTGAAGATAGTTCTTAATGACTTTCGCTGTATGTCTGGGGTCCTTGTCATGCTGCAGAATAAATTTGGGGCCAATCAGATGCCTCCCTGATGGTATTGCATGATGGATAAGTATCTGCCTGTACTTCTCAGCATTGAGGAGACCATTAATTCTGACCAAATCCCCAACTCCATTTGCAGAAATGCAGCCCCAAACTTGCAAGGAACCTCCACCATGCTTCACTGTTGCCTGCAGACACTCATTCGTGTAACGATCTCCAGCCCTTCGCGAACAAACTGCCTTCTGCTACAGCCAAATATTTCAAATTTTGACTCATCAGTCCAGAGCACCTGCTGCCATTTTTCTGCACCCCAGTTCCTGTGTTTTCGTGCATAGTTGAGTCGATTGGCCTTGTTTCCACGCCGGAGGTATGGCTTTTGGCTGCAAGTCTTCCATGAAGGCCACTTCTGACCAGACTTCTCCGGACAGTAGATGGGTGTACCAGGGTCCCACTGTTTTCTGCCAGTTCTGGAGCTGATGGCACTGCTGGACATCTTCCGATTGCGAAGGGAAGTAAGCATGATGTGTCTTTCATCTGCTGCAGTAAGTTTCCTTGGCCAACCACTGTGTCTATGGTCCTCAACGCTGCCCGCTTCTTTGTGCTTCTTCAAAAGAGCTTGGACAGCACATCTGGAAACCCCTGTCTGCCTTGAAATTTCTGCCTGGGAGAGACCTTGCTGATGCAGTATAACTACCTTGTGTCTTGTTGCTGTGCTCAGTCTTGCCATGGTGTATGACTTTTGACAGTAAACTGTCTTCAGCAACCTCACCTTGTTAGCTGAGTTTGGCTGTTCCTCACCCAGTTTTATTCCTCCTACACAGCTGTTTCTGTTTCAGTTAATGATTGTGTTTCAACCTACATATTGAATTGATGATCATTAGCACCTGTTTGGTATAATTGTTTAATCATACACCTGACTATATGCCTACAAAATCCCTGACTTTGTGCAAGTGTACCTAGAAGAATTGATGCTGTTTTGAAGGCAAAGGGTTGTCACACCAAATATGGATTTGATTTAGATTTTCCTTCTGTTCACTCACTTTGCATTTAGTTAATTGATAAATATAATCTATTAACATGTCTATTTTTGAAAGCATTCTTACTTTACAGCATTTTTCACACCTGCCTAAAACTTTTGCACAGTACTGTATATATATATATATATATATATATATATATATATATATATAAACTACACTAAGAAGTCACATTTCTCTAATAGGTAAATCAGCTCACCGTCATCGTCACCAGTTCTGCTCTGTTGCATTTGAATCAGACAACTGCGCATGTGTTTATTATGTACAGTATGTGCCTATTCGGGGAGTTTCCGGGTTTAACCCGAATGCAGAAAAAAAGCATTTGGGGGGAGAAATCATGTTACAATCAGAGGGTTGCATCCCGCCTTCTGTCAGACTGGTATACAGAACAGATTAAAGAAGATTAAAAGAAGCGCTGGACACTGAATAGATTCAATTCTTTTAGCCTGTCTGCATACGACATGCCTTTTAAACCTGGGATAATTCTGGTCGCTCTTCTTTGCACTCTTTCTAGAGCAGCAATATCCTTTTTGTAATGAGGTGACCAGAACTGAATACAATATTCTAGCTGAGGTCTTACTAATGCATTGTAAAGTTTTAACATTACTTCCCTTGATTTTAATTCAACACTTTTCACAATATATCCAAGCATCTTGTTGGCCTTTTTATAGCTTCCCACATTGTTCTAGATGAAGACATTTCTGTCAACATAAACTCCTAGGTCTTTTTCAGAGATTTCTTCTTCAATTTCGGTATCAACCATATGATATTTATAATGCACATTTTTATTGCCTGTGTGCAGTACCTTACACTTTTCTCTATTAAATGTCATTTGCCATGTGTCTGCCCTGTTCTGAATGCTGTCTAGATCATTTTGAATGTCCTTTGCTGCTGCAACAGTGTTTGCCACTCCTCCTATTTTTGTGTCTGCAAATTTAACAAGTTTGCTTACTATACCAAAATCTAAGTCAGTAATGTAGATTAGGAATAGCAGAGGACCTAATACTGATCCCTGTGGTAATCCACTGGCTACGTCACTCCATTTTGAGGTTTCTCTTCTAATCAGTACTTTGTTTTCTACATGTTAACCACTCCCTAATCCATGTGCATGCATTTCCTTGAATGGAGAGACAGCAAATGCGTATCCTAAAAGTTTACTAGTTCTTAAATGAAGGCCATATAAGAACAAAAATGCTGTAACTGTTTAGAAGGCCGCCTTTGTTGTTCTCCAAGTTGCTGCAGTTATATTGTAGATGCTATAACGAGTTACTATAAATGAGATACTTGTTTTAGCAGACATATTTAATTAAGTAAACATTTATTTAAATGTTTTTGGAATTAAAAGTAGAAATGCAAAACTGTGACTTTTGTGAACATGCAGTGAAAAAATCCCCAACGTATAAATCCACGAATTTAATACCAGCCAAAGGTCCTGTTATACGGTATATATATATATATATATATATATATATATATATATATATATATATATTAAAACAAATCTTTATGCTGACACCTCCAGGCAAGTTTCTAAAATGGCGCTGTGCATTTGACTGGTGCCTTTTAATCTTGCACATTTTTGGATGAAGTCCGCTGCCATCCGGTAATGTATGTTGTTTATCAGCTTACTATGTCATTTGTAGAGTCACGCGACAAATGCGTAAGAGAGGCAGCACCTGTGTTGAAAACTGGAAGAAAGTGGGCGGCAAAGAAAGCTGTGGAGGATGCAAAGGCTGCCCTTCGAATTGGTGATATCATGGGGCAAGTTCAGCATGGAAGAGGGGGTCTTGGTCTCAGTTCAGCTCCTCCTACATGACACAAGGCACTCTCAGCTCAACGGAGGAAGCTGGTAGTCAACGAGGTGCAAAAGCAGGCGGAGAGGATGAGGTGTATAAAGGCCATTTCCCAGGCCAAGCAGGGAGAATGGATGACATGGGAGAGTGTGGAACAACGCAAGATTGGCTGGCAAGACCTATGGTCAATGGAACAGAGCAGGATCAGTTTCCTCATCAGGTCAACATATGATGTTCTCCCATCACCACAGAACCTAAACCTCTGGTTAGGAGAGGATTTCTCATGTCCTTTGTGTTCATCACCTGCAACATTAAGGCACATTTTGACAGGATGTAAGGTGGCTCTTAGCCAAGGACAGTTTACTTGGCGCCATGACCAGGTGCTGCGATGTCTGGCCTTAGCATTGGAAGACAAGCGTAACATGACCAATAAGTTGCCACCTGTTCCATCAAAACATTACACACAAGAGACAACATTCCACTGCCCAGGAGAGCAACCACCAAGAAAAGGTGTTAAAACCAATCCTCGCCCAGGACAACTGGAAGCTGCTAGAGACTGGAAAATGCTGGCAGATGGTGGTCAACGGCTTATTTTTCCACCTGAGATTGCCACCACTAAGGGGGTGATGCTGGGACGCCAGAATCACCGTTGAGCCCTCTTGAGGTGTCGGTGGGCTAGTCGGCAAACACCGAGGATGGAAGGTGCCCACTTGAAGACCCCAGAGATGTACCCTACTAGCTCAATCCAGACGGTTGTCATGCTGATGCGCTGGGGAGACCGCACTGTGGTTGATCCCGGAGCCAGCATCACAGCCGTTGTGTGTGCTGATGCGCTAGGGAGGCAATAAGCTGATCCCTGGAGCCAGCATTACACTTCAGCCATCAACACCAGACAGAAGGATATCTACATCATCATATGGAAGGAAGCGCAAATGGATGAAGACACATATGGATCACATTAGTTTACTGTAAAGCTATGTCTTAGTTGGTGCTTATCTTGGCGAGAGCCGAGTTCAAATCAGCATGAAGTTTTAACATCTACTCTCGTGAAATGGTCACAATCGGTAAACTGTAATTGACAGTGTTAAGTTTGCTCTTATTATGACAGATCGGTGGCTGGGCGTCAAGTACCACAGACAAGACAAAATGTTTGATAAGTTAGATGACTACATGTTCTCCCACAGGTAATATTGAATTTAGACGAGTCAATGTAGGAGTGATTTTCAAAACCTGTAGTCACTAACATGCTCATTTACTAGGCAGAATATCAATTAGGATGGTAATGAGCAGACGGGGCTCAGAATCGCCTACATTTAGTTCTTTAAGCGTGTAAAAGGTAATTTTATGCTCCTGGGAGAAAAAATAAAAAAATAAATAAAAAACACAAGGTGTGCTTTACAATAAATAGCTGCAACCCCCAATTACAACTGGAGAGTCTGCCTCCAGTCTGGAGAAAATAAAAAACAGAAAACCACATTTTTCATCTGAAGAAGTAGAAATACATGTTGATGCAGTTCTTAATTTATATAAAACCTTCCCGCAAGTCAAAGGATCAACAGATCCCGTGACCATACAAAAAAGAGGATGGGATAAAAATTATTCTTTGTTACATGTTAAACTGGCTTATACCTGAGTTGTCTTTGATGGATCTTTGATATGGAGGATATGTTATGTCAAAATGAAAAATAAATACATTTAACAAAATGAATAAACAAATTTCGAAATAAATACATATATTTATTTATCTATTTTTCATTTTGTCATAAAATATCTTTCATACCCCCCTTGTAGCATAGCATCTTGGCAGTGGTTATTTTCACTGCCACAGGAAATGCAAAGCTGCACATTGTGGAGTTCTCCAAATCTCTGATAACTCCTCACAAATCCAATATTGCTTGTGTATTTAGCTGAAAACGACCAATAATCTGATCTGTTAGGTCCAAAAAACGAACATAATCTAGCAAAAGGATGCCTCCCCCTCCTCCTTATTCTCCTTCTCTCTGCCTGCATCACAAACCACTTTAAAAAGGTAGTGAATTGTCTTTAAACAATACTGACTGACGTTACACCAAGTAGAAGCAGGTGTAACTTCGAAATTCCTAAAAGCCTAATAGACGTGGAAATGCTTTGGAAATTACAAGTATGGGTATGTCGGCTAATTTAACTAGCCGTGAATAGCTTAAAATAGATGGACGACTAAATGCCTGGAAGCACCTAAACCTACACATTCGAAAATCGCACACACAAGTCACCCGTCTAAACGACTAAAAAGAGCTTATGCACGCTTAAACCCCTTAGTCACGTACGAAAACATGGCCTTACGTCAGGAAAATGTATTTTGGGTGATGTAGGGATGAAAAATTAAATCAAATCTCCCAAGAGTCGATGATTAAGAAGGTAGTTTTATTCAAACAGATATCTGGAGAGATAACACTTCTCATGCAATGAATGCGTCTCTAACAGGTACATACTTAAACAATGACAGATATACTAACGTATCGGAAGAGAGACAGACCTATTCAACCAATAAAAGCGTGCCAGCCCCCTTTAGTGATCCTATGGCAAGCTCTGTAATGTGCTAACACCAAATATGGTACTAGGAAGCATAATCAATCAGCTTATTCAAATCATAGCTATCATTTATCTCTAGGCAGAAGATTCACCTGAAGATTACAAAGTATTTTAGTTCATAAAAATATTTGATCATATCGAAAGCAGAACTTGTTATATGTTAGTACAAAAGTCCCTAACTCAAATAGTGTCAGTAGCCAATCAGTGGCACTATTTACGTCACCTATATCTATGCAGTACAAATATTGAAGGGTTGCTGAAGCTTAACACAACATAAATCAACGGCTGCCTGTAACAATAAACATTTCCTCTTTCCCTACGGTTTGCAGCTCATAAAAAGAAGGAACTGCGACACAGTGCAAAACTGTAAACAGAATTCACCCCCACCCTTCACCACTTGTTGCTACAAAATAATCTATTACTGCAGCACAAAAAACAATCCCTTACAACACTTAATGTCTTTTATAAAAATTATGGAGACCCTTCAGTGACTAAAATGCAACATTACCTTTAAGTCATGTGTATTTAATTCCTGAGTATTTTCAATAAATACGATACATACTTTAATGCTAACTTGTGGGGTATGCATTAACTACAGCTACTGTACAAAAACTTGGTCTTACAATAAAAACAAAAACAACAATTATTCTTATTTGCTGTTTTGAGCACAAACAATATGGCTGTGAAGCAAAAACACAGAAACAGAACATTCTTTTTTTCATTCCAACACTGCAGACAGAACATACTTAACAAAAGGCCTGCATGCACATACTAGGTCTATTTATTATTATTATTATTATTATTAACTGATACTGCACTAATGCAAATAAAGGAATGATAATATTGTATTCCTTATTGATCGCCTTGCTATGGTAATATAAAGCATCCTGACTCTCTCAAAACACATAATATTGTATTTGTTATATAGAGTTACCTTCAAAAAACGTGGTTGACAAATAGGTAGATTGGTTGGTTAGGCTGAGGGAGACTTAAAGAGTAAGTAGCGAGGTTCAGAAAATTATAGCGTTACACACCCCCACGTGTTGCTACAACTGTTTAAATAACGTACCTGTATTTTTTTTCATTGTTAACATCCTGACAACTTTTTACACTTATAACTGTAAAGTCTGTTTCAAAGCTCTTTTCAAAATGGCTGCTCTAGTGCACTGATAGTGTAAGGATTATTGCCCACATTGTCAAACAGGTAACACAGCAATAACGATCCATGATGTGGTATGGAACAGAAAAGCCAGAGTCAGAAGCCAGAGCACTTGTTATGTTCTGCTCTTCCTGCAGTGATTTACAGGACAGAGCTCAAAACCCCAGTGCACTTGGCCATTTTGAAAAGAGCTTTTTGAAACAGACTTTAAAGTTATAATTGTTAAAAGTTGTCAGGATGTTAATGAAAAGAAATTACAGGTACGTTATTTAAACAGTTGTAGCAACATGTGGGGATGTATAGCGCCATATTTTTCTGAACCCCACTATTTACTCATTAAGACGACGCAGAGAAATCCTAAGGTTGGATCAAGAATCTAGTCGCTTATTCACAAACACGTACTGCAAGGGAGTGGATTCAACCACACTATTATTTTTTTTAAACCCAGACTATTGGTCACATATTACTGGCAATTCCCAGTCAGGCTACAATTAGCTGTCCCGGCATTTCCATGATCCATTCTCTAGCTCCATGCAGTATATTCAAAATTGGCCACAGAGATGCTGGGAACCAGCGAAGTACATGAAGCTTGATAACATGCAAACTCAAGCTATGCAGCAACTGCTATATGTATTCTTTACACATTACATTTAAATATCATACATAATTCATATATTTTTATTGTACACCTGCTGCCATTAGTAGGTTCTGAATGATGTTTTTAATTGTTGTTTTTTTTAGGAAATTGTTCTTGATTATATTATTTATTTCTTAGCAGACACCCTTATCCAGGGCGACTTACAATTGTTACAAGATATCACATTATTTTTTACATAGTTACCCATTTATACAGTTGGGTTTTTACTGGAGCAATCTAGGTAAAAGTACCTTGCTCAAGGGTACAGCAGCAGTGTCCCCTACCTGGGATTGAACCAACAACCCTCCGGTCAAGAGTCCAGAGCCCTAACCACTACTCCACACTGCTGCCCATAGAAAATACATTCAAATATTTATTTAAGTACCATATTGTTTTGCAGTGAAAAGTTTAAAGATTTTGAAATAAAATGTTTTCTTCCAGTTAACCCACAGATCTGCACATACAAATCTTCAGATAATAAATTAAGAATATGCTTTACTTACCATCCTGTGGCTGTTGTCTCCGTTGTATATATCTGTATATCAGAAACCCTCCTATTCCTAAAATAATAACTCCCACACAGATCCCAATGATCATTCCAGTGTTTAAGCTAGGTTGTGAATTGTCCGGTTTTTGTTTATTGTCTATAAACAAAAGAAAAAAGTTAAACTGAATTCTGGAATTGACAAGTCTATGTTCAAATGATAATTGAGTTTAAAACTGGAGTCATAGGAAAAGGTTTTCAATGCATTGTCATTACAATGCAAGTACAATGAACGAGAAGAGCCAGACACACATGGACTGTGTAGTAATTGGTCCCTAGAGTGAATAGTGAGGTCTGACAGGCATCACCATTACAATCAATTAGAAACCAATGATATAAAGAACACAGTATGGATTGTGGAATAACAAGTGGTCAAACAAATTCCATTTGCACTTTTTATGAAGACTGTTACAATATATAGATGAAGACACAGGAAGGCCTTTGCCTTATGCCACCTGTCCAAGCTACTGTTAACCTAGTAACAATCTCTGCATGCTTTTGTTGGCTTGTCTGGGACCAGTTATTCCTTCAGGAGGGCAGAGTCAGTGCTCATGCATATCTGAACAGTACGCATTCTGATGACCATGTGTATCGCACAATCAAGATGACATTGCAAATATTCACCAACATGAACCAGAACTTGCACATCTGCCACCCCCTGCACAGATCCCAGATATAAATCTAAATGAGCATCTGTGGGATGACCTGGAACATCGAATTAGTCAGCACCTGTAGATGCCTGGCATGAATGCATCCTGCAATGATGGATATGTAACCTATGCCTCTCTGTGTTATACTACCTTGTGAGTAATTCATTCCAAAGGTGGATCAACTGAGTATTGAAAGGAGTTATAATTGTTACAGTATGTGCATATTTATACACAGCCATTTTGATTTATTTATATTGTAAAATAATTTGTTCTAAAATGATTAAACTTACAGTAAAATGCAGCTGAAGTTCTTGTCTCATTGAGTCTTTCATTTTCAATGGCACAGGTCACAGCGAGGTCCTGGGTTACATTAACAGTCAAGACAGTCACATTAACAGTCAAGACAGAGGTCACAGTGAAACTCCCAGTAGTAGGATCTTTGTCAAGGGTTGTGTGTTCTCTGCCAGGTTCAGGAGAGATCTCTTTCTTGTTAATGAACCAATGGACTATGGGCTTTGGAAATCCACTGCTGGATGTGCAGGTGAAATCTACGTCTTCATTATTCTCTCTATGAGAGGATGTATTTATAAAAGGCTCTGTATAATGACCTGGAAAAAAAAAAAGAAAGACATTTAACCCTTAAAAAGGTCACATAGCCGTTATGCATAAGGAACATTTTTTCAATTGTATTTATTGTGCATATAGATAACAGATGAACATATTTCAGTTTTTTTTTTAAACACATTCATTTTCTAAAGTTATTAATTGTATCCTCCAGTGAACATTGCCCTAAAATGGGTCCATTTCCAAATTGTACACATGTAATATTTTTTTTAAAACTGATCTTTACATACGAATTCTAAAATAAACATGGCTTTTTTTGCTTTTAGAACCCCAACACAGCATATTTAGGTTTTAAATATTAAGTTTCTGAAACAAATTGAGAAAAAGAGCCTATCAGCGACCAACTTCTGTGCACAGAAATAGAACAATCGTTTATAATATGGTTTAGAACGGGTCGCATTTTGACAAGGCAATCTTGGCTAGATTCAGACGCAGTGTTAATGTATCATTCGAGGCAAATGTTTGAAACACTTCAAAAGGCATTACTGTACATCTGCAACTTTTGGATACCTGGTGCGTAGGGCCCAGTAATCATCAACTGCAGGCATGCTGCCACATCCATTATCAATTTCAAACCAGTGAAAGATCTGATTTCATTAACGTATGTGTTGATGCTACTATCATTAATTTGACAGGAGCACAGATTGGTTGGAGTGGCTACAAGCTCAAATAATTTATTATCTGGTAGCATTGATATTCTTTGTCATTAGGTTCTGTGAAAATTCCACATCTTTCATTGCTGAATCATGCCTGAAAGCTTATTTTTTCTACCTGTGAAAGTGAATTATTACTATTAGTAGTAGTATTACTTCATCTATAACTTAGAACACTTAAATGTAACCTTTGTAAAATACCATCAAACATTTTGACAAAAGTTGAAAAGTTTGTTACTTTTATTATTACTTTATTATTACTGATTTTGTGTGTGTGCCTACTCTACATTTAATAACTTATATTCCCTACAAAATAGTTTACAAATATGTATATTTAAGAACTATTCAGTTTACATTAGCATTATTCACCTATAGTTTTTGGAAGTACTAGCCCTTTTAGCTGGATTTTGTTTTACTGTGGAATCAAAGGAGATATGTCTTCTTCACTACTGGAATCCCTACTGCTACTCTCAGATACAAGGTATATTTCATTTCTGCCAGAGCTGCTGGCTTCAGGGATATAATCTGGGTCAAGATCACATTCCTTCTCCTGACTTGATGAGCCAACATCCAACATCTTTCCATCTGGTGGCAAAAGCTTTGTATGTCTATGGGGCCTGCCATAGAAAGTCCTTGCTGAAATTCCCCACAAAACATATTGTGCATTATAGTCACGCAAGTTCAATCAATTTTATTGGACTTAAACCTACTATTTAAAATGTTGTTTCTTCAGGGTTTTTAATTTTTTTACTAGAGTTAGTTTATGGGCCCACTGGTCATTTATGTGTGGTGTATCCCTGGAGATACATAACATTAAAATAGATGTGAACAAAATAATTAAGCATCTTTTTTATTGGCTTTATAATGACCCTTTCTACTGACTCCCTAAAAATAGTATCCGACAGTTAAGCACTTTAATCATGTGAAAAAATATGTACAAAGTATTCAAATGACCACACTGCTGTCCCCACATGGACCTGAAGCAGCCATGACGGTTTTCGATCAGGGCTGATGAATGGAGAACTGAGAAGCAGATGCTAGAGATTTTGCATGGATACTAAAGGGGATGTATCTCATGGAATACAATGCCCAGTTTGTGTTCAAACAAATCATATGACAGCTAGAGTGTACTGAAGATGATGTATCCTGTGGTACACAAAACCACTTTAAGGGTTGAAATATGTCCCAAAGAAAAATAAATAGTAGTTTGGATATCTCCTATTAAATGAAGCATTCTGAAAAACTATAATCCTCTCTTAAACTGCTCAGTTTTAAACTAGAATATGATTACTGGGTGAATGTTTACTACATTCTACCACCAGGGGTGTAGTGCTGCAGGGAGCGCCGACCCCTCACTTCTTGGGCAGGGAGAGCATCGCTTCCATACTTCACGTGTAGAATAGTTAACTGTTTTGCACCTATTAATATATATGGAGATATACATGTGTATAACCCATACAGATAAGCAAAGAATACAATAATCACAAGAAACCCTCAAGAGATAATGACAAAGTTGAATATAGCATGCCTCTGGTCTGGAACAACAGGTGTGAATAATGTGTAAGAGAAATTAAGGGAACCTGTATCAATGCTGTGCTGAGGGGTCAGCGTTTTACAATTAGATGTAATAGGAACAGTTCTTATTTTTAGACCCATATATCAGAAATCAAATAGGTAAAATAAGCTAAACATTTAAGATAAAACTCAAATCGCAACAAACAAATAAAGGGTACCTGTGGCCTTAAACAACTTTTTTTGCAAACTGATGCACTTCTGTTTCAAAACCTCATTCTTTTTAAGCGGTCAGTGAGACAAGCTGATTCTGGACCAAACCACTCAAGAGTGTTACGCATAGGGTTAATAATAATGTCAGTGTTTTAATCATGTGTGTATTGGTGTATGAAACTGGTTATGAAAATATGTACACTACCATTCAAAAGTTTTAGAACACCTCAATTTTTCCAGTTTTTATTGAAATTTATGCAGTTTAATGTCTCAATGTACTCTGAAATTAAAGCATAGAACAAATAAACAATTGGAGAAAAGAAATCATGGAATCTTTTTGTTTAACAAAATTTAATCTAAATTTTTGACTCATCAAAGTAGCCACCTTTTGCAGATATAACAGCCGAACACACTCGTGGCATTCTTTCTACAATGGAAATCAAATATTGTTCGGAAAGTTCTTCCCAACACTGTTGCAGAAGTTCCCACAAATGTGTTGCACTTGTAGGTTGCTTTGCTTTCACCCTTCTGTCCAGTTCATCCCAAACCAGCTCGATGGGGTTTAAGTCTGGAGACTGTGCTGGCCATTCCATGATTTGAAGCCTACCGTCTTGTTATTTTCTTCTAAGGTAGTTCTGACATAGCCTGGAGGTATGTTTTGAGTCATTATCTTGCTGTAGGATGAACCCCTGACCAACTAGGCATATACCAGAGGGTATTGCATGGCGCTGCAAAATGCTGTGGTAGCTGTTTTGGTTCAGGGTGCCACTCACTCTGTGCAAGTCACCGACTCTGGATCCAGCAAAAGAGCCCAGACCATCACGCTTCCTCCTCCATGTTTGACAGTTGGTGTCACACACCGAGGAACCATCCTTTCGCCTACTCGACGGCGTACAAAAACCCTGCGTGATGAACCGAAGATTTCAAATTTTGATTCATCGGTCCATAAGACCTTCTTCCAGTCTTCAGTAGTCCACTGGCGGTGCTTCATGGCCCAGGCAAGCCTCTTTTCTTATTTTGCCATCTTAGCAATGGCTTTCTTACTGCCACTCGACCTGTCAAACCTGCAGCTCGAAGTCTTCTCTTCACAGTTGAAACTGAGACTTGCTTACTTCGACCAGTGTTAAGCTGTGCTTGAAGCTGTTGTCCTGTGAGCCGCCTATCACGCAAGCTGTTGACTCTCAGAAACTTGTCTTCTGATTCTGTTGTGGCTTTGGGTCTGCCAGACCTCTTCCTGTCAGAGTTTCCTCCAGTTTCCAAGTGCCTTTTGATGGTGTAGGGAACTGTACTCACTGACACCTTGGCTTTCTTTGCAATTTCTCTAAAGGAAAGACCTACACTTTTAAGGGTTATAATGGTCTGTCTGTCTTCCTTTGTTAATTGCCTTTTTCTCGCCATTATGATAGCAATATACTACTTCCTGCAGTACAATACTGTCCAAATAATGCTTAAGAGGGTGTAGTAACACAGTCTGTTCCAACACTGCTTTTATACAGACAGAGGGTTTGTAAGTAATCAACAAAAGTTGGGACACCTGTAGGAATTGTTAGCATCAACTTTCAAGGCTTAATTTACTTCCATTGCTGCAGAACAGCTGTAAGTTGTTAACCCATTACTTGTTCCCTGAAAAGGCCTTTTGTATAACTCTGAAATGTACATTATTTTTCAGTTTTGGTAACCTAAACTTTTTTAACCTCTGGCAGTTTACCGCTTACCTTCATTACCATTTCAGGTTATTCACTGGACTTGAACTGCTTAAATTTCAATAAAACTGGAAAAATGGGGTGTTCTAAAACTTTTGACCGGTAGTGTATGTATTTATATTAAAAGATAAATAACTAAGTCTAGTACCTTGCATATACTATTGCTTTACAATAATACCAATACCGATTGTCTGAATTTGTAATTAATTGGTACTTGTCAACACTAAATGCAAAATCTGTTTTCTCATTGAAACACAACAAATGAGAATAAGGCATATATATATATATATATATATATATATATATATATATATATATATATATATATATATATTTTGGTTTTGTACACGGATAACTAAGGCTGTATTTTTTTCATGGTCATCACGGATTTCATGATTTCCATGAAATGTACCCACGATTGCTGTGTAATATGTAGCTCCCTGTGAAAATTCAGATTTCTGAAAGAATGGTGTAAATACACAAATTGTTTATCACTTAAATACAGCAAACTTTTGCCTTCTTGACGCACTACCTGTTAACTGCATTTGAGAACCTTGCAGTCTGTTTAGTTTGTTCCTGGTAAATGATTAAACACATTGAATAGAGCTGCACCATTTCTTTAAAATGTTTTAAAGTCAACGAAAAAGACACCAGCTGCATCAAAGATTACAAATATTTCTGCTAAAGAGCGCTCTGTCCAGTACAAGAAGGGAACATATTACGTGTCTGTTGTTATTTTTACATTTATTTATGTTTTTTATATTGTTTGATAATTCACTGATGGTGAAAATAGAATGTCTTTAAAAGATGTGTGTGTGAATATTAGTTAAATATTTGAGAATATGTTTGTATTATAAATACTACATGTATGGTATTTAAACGTAATACAAATATTTATTTAAATAAATAATTAAATATAAAATTTAGCATTTACTGTTTCAGGTAAGCATTTGAATATTAAGTATATACAGAAAATGATCAGTTTTGAATGGGACAAACGCTTAGCACTCGAACCTCTCACTCTCCACACACATTCTCCCGTGCAGGTGGTACTTATACCCCCGGGCTGCTCCCCCACTCCACCCGGTCGCGTGGTGGCACCCTTACAATAAATGCAACCCATATACAGGACAAGACAGACGAGACAAACAAATGGGACAACATACAAGTCCAGTGGACACAGAACAGTGCCCGGGTCGCTACAATATGTTTAAATCATGAAATACCCCATGAAATGCAGTAAAATAAGCAATTTTTTTTTTTTTTTTACTATGAACAAAATACAGCTCTTCTAATAACATTTGCAAAATAAACACCTATAAAGTTTTAAACATGGAAATGAATAAATAACTGAGGTTGCTGGTTGATCTTTGAGTTAACATTTAAACTGGGCATTGAAATATTTATTTCTTCATTCCATGGCTCTTAGGAGAACAATCTGGAATGTTTACATACATCAGGAACTTAATGCAATACTCCTGGACTGTGAATGTGCTATTTTGCTTTGTGAATAGAGCATGAATACCTCACTAAGGTGCTGGTGTGCAGATAGGCGCAGTGCAAACAATTGGCCAGGGAATTATTTTGCACTGTGGCCTATGTAAGCTTAAGAGTAATGCAAATTACTCAATATTGGAGTGGATAATGCATTTCCGTGACTAGTGCATATGGTCTGCCTCAGCACATTTGTAGCAGCTTTGTTCTGTGTTAATCTTGAGAGACCCACTAAACCCTGATAACATTCTTGAAAATCACTATTGATTAATGGTCTATGCAGATTAAAACAAGCATTTAGAGTTTCAATAAAAAGTTTTTTTTTTTTTCTCACCTGCAACAGTGAGACACACTGTATCCACATGTTTAGATGTAGACCAACCCTCCTTATGAAAGAAGCAGTTATACTCTTTCATATCTTCAGGTATAATATCAGACAGTCTGAGAGAGAAGTTGCCATGTTCCACTTCAATTTTGAAAATCTTGGTTCTGTTTTTATACTCTGGGGCTTGATTATCCAGTTGATCTTCTCCATGTGCAAACGCGTGTACTATCAAGCTGTCAGATGTCCTCCATTCAATTGCAATATTCTTCCTCTCCAATATTCCTTCATTTTTACATTCACAAGGAATGGTTACAGTGTTTCTGATAATTCCAAGAACACATCTATTACCTGCAAATGTTAAACACAGTTTGATATTGTCTATGTAATAATAATAATTAAGTGCTCCCCTTTATAATGCAATAGTCAGGAACTATAGTATGAGACTGTGCTAAATGTGTCCCATCTTATAATGAGGTTTAAAGTGCTATTGGAATGGCACAGGGCAAATGGGAACCAGGTCTATGCTGCCGTTTTACTAGTTTTGCTGTATAAAGGTTGGTAAGAAGCAAAAAGCATTTGTTGAGATACAGTACCTGTATAAACATGACAGTAATAATGGGGAGAGGTGGATGCATTAATAAAAGATTGTTTTTACCTTAACATACTGTTAAATAACCATTAAAGAGTTAACTGCATGAAAAATTAGAGGTCAATCTATTTCAAAAGTGTATTGTAATAAAGTGTTATCATTTATGATATCTTTTCATTTCACTCTGTTTTCACAAATATTGCTGTTTGGTCCTGTTTTGGTAGAGCACAGAAAATTGAAAAGGGTGTGTCATTCATTGCCATAGGAATGGATATATGAATAGCTATGCTTTTGCTTCTGAGCAAAACCGGGCTGAAAATAATCCAGTTTTACTCAAGAGAAAAGGAGGAGCATATTAGGGTAGAAAAAATGGAGCCGAGCTAAATATTGTAGACCATTATAGAAAGTGACTGAATACGTATGTGAGCAACTGTGTGAAACCCCCAACTCTAAATAGTTTGAGACACAAGGCTTTGACATTTACAGACTTATAAAAAGAAAAACTGTCAAATAGTTAGTTTGTCATGTACAATACCAACAATCAAATTTGACTTAGAGAATCACAGAATACAGCTGTGTTCAGAGTATGATGCCCACAGAGTTTCCATAACATTGAAAATATGAAGTTTCTAGCTTAAATGCTTTATACAATATTGATTCATATAAGCTCCCCTCACAGGAATGCTTAAGAGAAGGTAAAAAGCTCAATTCAGTGCTTACCTGTAGACATGACAGGACACACCATGACTAGTAGAGGCAATATTATCCAAACAGATGACATGGTCCTTTGCAAGGAAAAAAGAAAATCATCATTTATAACACGGTTAACAAATAAATGAATGTTATAATTAGTTTTTTTTTTGTTTGTTTTTCTTTTGTGTTGTTTATAAATAGTTAAACAGAGAGCTACCAGCTAAAAAAATTGCCTTGGGAGCCAATGGCTCCTAGGCCAAAAAAAAAAAAAAAGGTTGCCAAATCCAATTGCTGGGTGCCACTTCGGAAGCAAGTTGGTTGCTGTCAAATTCAACTGCTTAAATACAACAACTTGCTAAAACATTAAAGTGATACAAAAACATTATCACAGTATCCTTACTTTTTTGCCTCGTTCTGCTGAGTGGTTAATCTATGCAGCTGCTGACTCAGCATGTTTTGTAACAGTCTTGTTTGAAACACTAAGGCCAATCTAAGTATTTTTAGAAAGAAAAAAAGATTATTAAGAGCAATCCTAAAGAGTCTTAACCAAACCAACTGACAAAGAGACCTGAATCCATGGTTCTAAACAAACTATCCTTTAATGCATCTCAGATAGAGATATATATATATATATATATATATATATATATATATAATATATATATATATATATACACACAGTATCTAAAGGGATACAAGACCCTTTGTTTGGGGTGTGGAGGAGGATAGTGAGTGAAGGCGAATGAACGCCTCCCTTCTGGCTCTGGACCCGAAGAGTCTCCTCTTCCGTTTTGGAGGCGGTACTGCGAGCCTGGGCAACACCAAAAACAACAGTTTTGCACTCTCACAGCAGCTTGTTTCACTCGGCTCTGCCTGCGCTAATGTGGGCACCCCCCTATATGCTTTCATGTCACTGCCTCCCTGGAAATCACCCACCAATACCGGCTGAGGCAAGCTTACTGCTTCCCTGCTAACAAACACACACTCACACTTTCTTACTCTGTCCACTACATCGAATTTCATTTTAACAGAGAAAGATTTATCTGGAACGTTCACCCAACGTTTGCAAGTCAGATTGCATTATGGGGGAAATGGGAGCCAGGACCATACCATGTTATAACCGATTCTGTACTATAACAATTGCGTTATAACGGGGTAGCAATGTATAAAATGCGGGTTAATTTGGTCTGTGGCGGGTAAATTTCACACTTACACTCCACAGTGGCGGATCTGTTTTTTTTTGGCTTGGCTTGAGTTTAAATGATTTTGCGCCCTCTAGCGTTAATCTTATATACAAATACTGTACACTTTACAATCAAGCGAACTGTGGTAAATACTGTCTGTATACACATCACATGGAGCCACTTTGAAGATATGAAAATGCCCCCTGAAAGAAAACAGACAAAGACAAATTACACATGCACTCCACTTATAACGGACTCCATGGGACAATGGAAATCAGTACTTAATAAAGCAAAGTACGCAGTAAACACAATTTGAAATGCGGTATGTAACTGCGAACATAAAAGTACCTTAAATATAAACAATACAAGAAAGCTTAACTACCAAAGAACAGGAGCTTTATACAAAACATGTCCCTGTAATAAGTAGTACCATTTTACGGATGTATATTTTCACTAAATGTAATTAAAATTGTATACGTTATATGTTTAAACTGTACAACAGCTGTGCCAACAAAAACATAGAAGAATAAAAGTAAACCACTGTTTTTCCTGCCTGACGTCACAAATGCCGCTGTGACTGTCATTTACTGTCCCGGGTGTACCTTATTTGTGCAAGATATCTACCTGTGGAACAGGAAAAATACGTATTAAATGGTACTGTATTAAAATGTACATATTAAACGCAAAAGACCTGCCTGTGGAACAGGAAAACTGTACGTATTAAAAAGGATCCGTTATAAGTGGAGTGCACCGGTATCTAAAATCAGAGAAAAAAAATAGAATCTCTGAAAATGACTGGAGTTCCATTCTTTTGAGAGTACATTCTTCCTCTGTCTGTGCCCAGCATGGGTTAATTCAGTTCAAAGTTTTACATCGTATTCACCTATCTAAATTGAAATAGGCTAAGATCTATCCAGGCTTAGACCCGACCGGTGATAGATGTAAACAAGCTCCAGCGTCCCTCTTGCATATGTTTTGGTCCTGTCCCAGACTGGGTCCCCTATGGACTTCTATTTTTAAGATATTCTCTACAATTGTGCAGACACATATTGAGCCCCCTGATTGGACTCTTTGGTGTAACCATATCTTTTTTAAACGATTTTCATTATTTTGGAATTCATTTGATTCTCTCTATAGGTTTGATGAACAGAAAGGGCTACATCTAGGATGTACTTACAGGAATGACAAACACACATTGTAACGACCCAGGGATCTGCTTTACAACGGGACATAATTGTGGGTTCACAGAGTTCTGGAATGTTCTTTGGTCCAGAGTCTGCAGCAGGTGTTCAGTGACACCAGAACCGACAGAGTTTCCACCAATCATGAGCTCAGCTTGCAGATTGGCGGGGCCCCACCATTGCAAGGAAAAGAAAGGGATCAAGAGTTTGCAGAACCGGAGATGGGTGGGGCAGATCGTGCATGCTTGGGAATGGTGGGTGATGTGCTGGGGGCATGGATTGGACGAGAGCATATAAGGAGAGAGGGCATGAAAGCGGAGCAGATCAGGATTCGCAGTTAGGGGATACTCTGTTCAATTTGATTACACTTAGTTTGGCGTAGCACACGGCCTACAGTGTGCTTTACTGTGTGCTTTACTTTTGTTTCTACAGTCTGTGTAACACTACGTTGCTCAGCTGTTCCTGTACTACTTGCTTGAAAGCAGCACGCTTTACTTGCTTAGTATAGAATCCCTGCCTGCAATAAACTGTTAAATTTGAGAACCTGAATATCTGTGTGAGCCAGCTTCATTTCCCACCTGTTGCTACAATATCTCTCTCTATTGCCGTTGATTATAGTTTTGAAAAATGAAAGTAAGAAATATGTATGACAATGGCTGGTATGCCATCTACTGGTTTTGTCATACATATTAGTAACAATTTGCTTTAATAATAAACATATATAAGACATTTATTCTGGCTATGCCTCTGATTCTGAATCACCATCTGATTATATATATGTACAGGTATATATAATACAGATTTTTTTTTTAATTAAGTGTATATTTACATTTATGAAGCCTATCTGAGATCATAACTACAGCACTGTTAGTTTTTATCATAGATATACAGTACTGTGCAAAAGTTTTAGGCAGGTGTGAAAAAATGCTGTAAAGTAAGAATACTTTCAAAAATAGACATGTTAATAGTTTATATTTATCAATTAACAAAATGCAAAGTGAGTGAACAGAAGAAAAATCTACATCAAATCAATATTTGGTGTGACCACCCTTTGCCTTCAAAACAGCATCAATTCTTCTAGGTACACTTGCACACAGTTTTTGAAGGAACTCGGCAGGTAGGTTGGCCCAAACATCTTGGAGAACTAACCAGAGTTCTTCTGTGGATTTAGGCAGCCTCAGTTGCTTCTCTCTCTTCATGTAATCCCAGACAGACTCGATGATGTTGAGATCAGGGCTCTGTGGGGCCATACCATCACTTCCAGGACTCCTTGTTCTTCTTTACGCTGAAGATAGTTCTTAATGACTTTCGCTGTATGTTTGGGGTCGTTGTCATGCTGCAGAATAAATTTGGGGCCAATCAGATGCCTCCCTGATGGTATTGCATGATGGATAAGTATCTGCCTGTACTTCTCAGCATTGAGGAGACCATTAATTCTGACCAAATCCCCAACTCCATTTGCAGAAATGCAGCCCCAAACTTGCAAGGAACCTCCACCATGCTTCACTGTTGCCTGCAGACACTCATTCGTGTACCGCTCTCCAGCCCTTCGCGAACAAACTGCCTTCTGCTACAGCCAAATATTTCAAATTTTGACTCATCAGTCCAGAGCACCTGCTGCCATTTTTCTGCACCCCAGTTCCTGTGTTTTCGTGCATAGTTGAGTCGCTTGGCCTTGTTTCCACGCCGGAGGTATGGCTTTTTGGCGCAAGTCTTCCATGAAGGCCACTTCTGACCAGACTTCTCCGGACAGTAGATGGGTGTACCAGGGTCCCACTGTTTTCTGCCAATTCTGAGCTGATGGCACTGCTGGACATCTTCCGATTGCGAAGGGAAGTAAGCATGATGTGTCTTTCATCTGCTGCAGTAAGTTTCCTTGGCCGACCACTACGCTCACGGTCCTCAATGTTGCCCGTTTCTTTGTGCTTCTTCAAAAGAGCTTGGACAGCACATCTGGAAACCCCTGTCTGCCTTGAAATTTCTGCCTGGGAGAGACCTTGCTGATGCAGTATAACTACCTTGTGTCTTGTTGCTGTGCTCAGTCTTGCCATGGTGTATGACTTTGACAGTAAACTGTCTTCAGCAACCTCACCTTTGTTAGCTGAGTTTGGCTGTTCCTCACCCAGTTTTATTCCTCCTACACAGCTGTTTCTGTTTCAGTTAATGATTGTGTTTCAACCTACATATTGAATTGATGATCATTAGCACCTGTTTGGTATAATTGTTTAATCATACACCTGACTATATGCCTACAAAATCCCTGACTTTGTGCAAGTGTACCTAGAAGAATTGATGCTGTTTTGAAGGCAAAGGGTTGTCACACCAAATATGGATTTGATTTAGATTTTTCTTCTGTTCGCTCACTTTGCATTTAGTTAATTGATAAATATAATCTATTAACATGTCTATTTTTGAAAGCATTCTTACTTTACAGCATTTTTTCACACCTGCCTAAAACTTTTGCACAGTACTGTATACTGCATGCTTAACGTGGTCTGCATAGAATTGTTTACACTATCGTATAAAACACTGGGTCTGCATTGCCTTCAATTGTAACCATCTTGAGAAATTTAACCTTTTGACTAAAAACCATTGCAATCCAATAAAAGCACACAATAGTATACTCAAAAGTGTAACATATCCAATTAAAATCTATTTTAGTTGGATATATTATTACATAGTTGAATTTATTATAGTGTTATGACGAACACAGGGTTTTCACGTTCGGATATTCGCTCATAATTTAAATATTCATTCGGATATTCGGTCATTTTCAAAAAGTAATAAAAGCCATTATATTGCTCAGAACACAGGCAGAGACAGTATAGCAGGAGGGGCAGGGAGGTGTGGCCCCTGTGTGTGTGCCTTTATTTTACAGCAAGACGTTATGTAACACGTTAAAGTAAAAAAATATCCCAGGAGTAAAGAATACGTTGTGTAGGCCTTACTTTATCCCAATGAATTAACTATAAAAAAGGATGCCAAATAGCAGTTGAAGTTAAATGCTGTTTTGTTTATTCCTGAAATAAATAGTACATAGTTGAAACCGCATTTTATTTATTTTTTTACTTTTTTTTCATTCCTTGCCATTGCCGTTTATTCATAATAGACACGTTTTCAACATAAGGTTTGCTTGTGTCTTTTTGTAGCTGAACAAGCAAATGAAAACTGAAATGTAACTTTAAACACTTCAAATAAAACAAATGTGGAAATGGCTTTGTAAAATGAAGGGGGAAAAAACTTGTTTATTACATTCCACATAACAGAAAGTTTCAACAAAAAATATATAATATATACAAAAATCATGACACAACATTTCCAGGAAGTTGGGCACTATTTAAGCGAGGCATTTCAGAATGACGTGCTTGCCTTTTTTCTGTCCCATGAGATTCATAAGAACATAAGAAAGGTTACAAACGAGAGGAGGCCATTCAGCCCATCTTGCTCGTTTGGTTGTTAGTAGCTTATTGATCCCAGAATCTCAAGAAGCTTCTTGAAGGAGCCCGGGGTGTCAGCTTCAACAACATTACTGGGGAGTTGACTCCCACAATTCTCAATGTAAAAAAAAGTGCCTCCCATTTTCTGTTTTGAATGCCCCTTTATCTAATCTTCATTTGTGACGTCTGGTCCTTGCTTCTTTTTTCAGGTTGAAAAAGTCCCTTGGGTCGACATTGTCAATACCTTTCAGAATTTTGAATGCTTGAATCAGATCGCCACGTAGTCTTCTTTGTTCAAGTCTGAATAGATTCAATTATTTTAGCCTGTCTGCATTTGACATGCCTTTTAAACCAGGAATAATTCTGGTCGCTCTTCTTTGCACTCTTTCTAGAGCAGCAATATCCTTTTTGTAGCGAGGTGACCGGAACTGAACACAATATTCTAGATGAGGTCTTACAAATGCATTGTAAACTTATAACATTACTTCCCTTGATTTAAATTCAACACTTTTTACTATATATTCAAGCATTTTGTTGGCCTTTTTTATAGCTTCCCAACATTGTCTAGATGAAGACATTTTTTAAACTGTCTCAAGTTCTGGTGAGGCGGTAAATAAGTGCAAGGTATTTTTGTCATTTCTAGCGAATACGAACATCTGATTGTCAAAAAATATTCATTCAAATATTTGGATATTTGTCCCAGCACTCATTTATAATTGTACTGCACTTAAATAAGAAAAAAGGCTAACCACTATTATTTATTAGCTATTATAGTACTGACTTTTAAGTTTTCACACGATCGCATTAAAAGTATGGCCTAACTGAAATATCAGAATGAATGTAAATATACATCTCATAGTAAGGAAACCCGATTTGCCAAGAGCCACATTACAACGATCCTTCTGTGCGTAAGATTTCTGTATTTAGTGAGTTTCTGCTGCCGCCATATTAATTCTTAATAGAGTACAGATTTTTACAATGAATAAATAAGTAAGACATGGAGTACAAGTTAAATGTAAACTTACTTCTGGCAGATATGTTACGAAAAGCAGCAGCTGCTTCTCTGTTGCTATGTCTGCTTTCGTCTAAAATCAAAAAGTATGGAACCTCGACTCTGGCAAAGCATTCACAATTTCTGACTCAACTGGTACAGTGTTTAATTAATGCTACTATTGTAAAATAAACAAACAAATAACATTACATGCATTCCTACATGGACACACGCGTGGCTTTATGGCACACTCTCAAATGCAATAGAAAAAATACCCTATTAAAGCGTCAACAGCATTTAAAGTAGTAGTAATAACAACAACAACAACAACGACGACGAGAGCAATTACCGATAGAAGCATTTGTTTTGTTTGTTGTCGAATGACAGCTCTGAAAGCCTTGGCTCAGACTGTATCTGAGACGTAAACCCCACCCATGCGTTGTGTGTATTATATTATTTGTTGAATTATTATTTTAAATGTATTGTTTGTGTGTAAAAACGCCGTTTTATTATTATTGTTTACAGCCTGGATGGGGTTAAAATGCCCCATCCAGATAAAATCGTGAAAATGCGTGGTGAACAGCAAGTGATATCGACACACTGGCTGTTGACCACGCATATGAGAAACCCCGTGCCTAAAGTGGTTGAGGGGTAAATTAGGTAATTAACAGCCAGTTAATCCCTCTGCCACAATCTAAAAACCCACAGTTTTGGCTGAATGTTGCGTGTGTTCAGAAGCAGAACGAGATTTGAGTCGTGAAAAATGAAAGTGAAACTAAAACTAAAACTGAAACTAAAGCTTAGATAACAATTGCCACGCGTGCTAGTTTAGGCTAGCATGATACTTGTTGTGTTCCGTGTCTGTTTGTTTTGGCCACCGTACCGTTTTGTTTTGAGTTCAGTGTTTTGTTCAAACTGTTTGTTTGTTTATTTAATAAATCCGCACAGCAGCGCATTCATATCCTAGCACTCCTGTCTGTCTGTTTTCCTGGCCTGATGTCACCACATGAGCCATCGTGTCACAGTATCCCAGAGCGCACTGTACAGGTTGTTTACCTTTTGTGCTGGATTTTAACTCGGTAGATGGACTGATATTTGTGGAAGGAGGGTTGTCAGATGTTTTATCAACACTTTTAAAACATTCTTGGCAAGGAATAGCTGGTGCAGCATCTTACAAAAATAAACTGCAGGACTATTTATTTATTTTCCAAGAATTAATCCATGACATTAATCTTTGTGGAAAATATTTACGAAATATAGTGATATTTTGATTTCTTGATGTAGGAAGACATGCTCCAAAAAAAGATGAAAACAAAAAATCTAATTCAGCAGCAATACATCATCAGATTATGGATTCTGTTAAAAGGTGTCACAAAAGAAAGCACAATGAGGTAAGGCATTTGTTGCATTTTTAGAATGGAAATGCAAAGTCAAGTGCAACACATAAAGATTTCTGTAAATGCATAAAATTGTGTATTGGGGTAGGTATTGGGATTTTCAGATTGTAGAATTTGGAATAATAATAAAAACAGTGTTTCCATCAGAAATGTATCCATTTTCATTTTAGATGGGAGTAGAGATATTAAATTTCGTGACATTTATGATAAAGAAGAACCTAAAAAATTATTTGAAGGAATTTAAACTTATCAGCATATTTGGCAATGGCTTTCTTAATGTAACTCTTGATTAATTGTATGTTATGTACTGAGATTTGTTTCTTATAATCATATTCTTATATGGATGTAATCATTGCTGTTACAGGTGTTTTAATGTATTATATATTTTTAAAGACACTAAAAATCTCTGACGATGAAAACGATTTCACAAATAGTGAGGATGAGATAGAGTGCAGAATATGTGGTTTTAAGAAAAACAGTTTGACCACAATTCAAAATCTTCAGTCAGATCTCAAATATGAGCGCCAATTGAGACACCAAGCAGAAAGTAACCTGAAGGAGTGGAAAGATAATTGTTAACAGAATTATATTTTTGAATACTGATTAGTAGACATGTAACTATTTTTTATATAGGCTTGATTTCTTTTTTGAAATAATAGGCATAATGAATTATCCAGGACTGTCCTTATGTATATATTTTTAATGTATTTATCACCACCTCTTTACATAGCACACAGCTGTATATATACAGTATATATACTGCAACATGATACAATATGTCCATCTGCCAAGCTCCACTCACTTACATATACATTTTCTAGTGCCCCTTGTATGTGTTTCTGTATATATATATATATTATATATATATATATATTTTAGCTCAAAGAGCCAACTGCCCAACGTTTCGATATGTTGCACATATCTTTCTCAAGGGAGCCTGTGTTTGAATCAAAACATTGGAGGTATTTATAGGTTTTTGACGGCATGACAACTACTTGTTATTGTTTACATTCAAATCTATGATTTATTCTTACATGATGTAATGCTGTTCTATATATTGTGACATCATTTTTACTTCTATCTTTGAATCTGTATTAATTCTAATTAACATTACTTTATATAAATTTATACTTTTATTATATCATGCAATGCTGGCTCTGAGGATCAGTCTAGATTTGGCCTCCCAGCGCATCAGCATGCACAACTTTTGAACAAACTTTGTTTATTTATTTAAATGTTATATATCTATTGAAGTTAATTAGTTCATTCTTTTCTGTTGAGTCCCGCTGGCATAATCGTGTTCAGTCTATTTATCCATTTACTTTCTTTTATTCTTCTATATGTTGCATTGTCTAATTTTAGCTGTTCTAATACTACAAACTTTACATCATTTATGTCATGTCCTTGACTGGTGAAGTGCTGTACTATTGGTTCATTCATTTTTTATTTCTAATTAATGAAAGGTGGTTCTGAATTCGTTTATATAAAGTAGTTCCAGTCTCTCCAACATATTTGATTTCATCACATTTTTCACAGGCTATTCCATAAACAACATTGCTATTTTTACAGTAGGTATTAGTTTTTAGTGGATATGTGGTGTTCTTATGTTTAATTATATTTTTACTTTTATCTATGTATTTACACACTTTACATCTACTGGTGCACATGTTCAGTAGAACCTATTTTGTCAATTATTCTTTTATGTTTACTGTGAACTAAAATATCACCTAAATTAGCTTCTCTTTTGAATGCTACAACTGGGGCCTTAAGAAATACTTTTTTAATTTTTCTGAATTATGTAGAATCCGCAAGTGTTTCCAAACTATCTTAGAAATATTGGGCAAAAGTTTAGAGTAAGTCATTATTAATGGGACTCTTTTGACCTTTTTATCTCTAGTTTTATAATCTAGTAGATCATCTCTTTTAGTTTATCCACTTTTCTTAACTCTGTCTCTATAATTCTTTCTTTGTATCCTCTTTTTTAAGATTTGTTTTAATACATTTCTTTGTTTTACATAGTCACTTTCTTTTGAGCATATTCTTCAGTATTCTTATTCCTAGACCCTTTGGGATTGCCCTTTTAGTGTGTATCGGATGTGCAGAGGACATGTGTAAATACTGGTGCATGTCAGTAGGTTTACAGAAGAGGTCAGTCTCAATTGAACCTTCTTCAAGTTTTACTATGGTATCTAAAAATTCTATTTCTTTCCTTGTCCATCGAAGGTCCACCTTAATATTACTGTGTATTTCATTTGCTATTTTATGAAACTGGAAGAGAGACTCTTCTCCATGTGTCCAAACCCCAAAAATATCATCTACAAACCGAATGTATTCTAAAGGTTCTCTTTCCGATTTTCTAAGTAATTGTTCTTCCCATTTTCCCATGTATGTACTGGCAAAATGCATTCCTAATTTAGATCCTATTGCTGTACCATCGTTTTGTTTGTAATTCTTATCAACAAATGTAAAATAACTGTTTTCTAAAACTACGTTGATCATGTTCAGTACTTCTGCTGTTGGTATTGATTTATCTAGTCTATTATCTAGTGCTTTTGACAAGCTTCTAAAGTTTCTTTACTGAGGGACACTTGGGTACAAGGATTTTACATCCATGCAAAATAAAATTGTATTCTCTGGAAGGTTGTGTTTTATTGATTCAAGTCTTTTTAAAAATTGTGTTGTATCCTTAACATAGCTTGGTAATTTCTCAACATGCGACCTAAGTTGTTTTTCTGCTATTTCAGCTATTATGTGTGTTGGATTATCAATTGTACTGACTATCATTCGCATCGGGTGATTTTCTTTGTGCATTTTAGGATTTCCTCTTGCTAGGCCTGTTCTTGCATTATGTGGCTGCATGTATTTTTTAAATTCTTTTGATATAATTCCTTTATTGTATAAAGTAAGAATGCTTTCAAAAATAGACATGTTAATAGATTATATTTATCAATTAACTAAATGCAAAGTGAGTGAACAGAAGAAAAATCTAAATCAAATCCATATTTGGTGTGACCACCCTTTGCCTTCAAAACAGCATCAAGCATCAATTCTTCTAGGTACACTTGCACACAGTTTTTGAAGGAACTCGGCAGGTAGGTTGGCCCAAACATCTTGGAGAACTAACCACAGTTCTTCTGTGGATTTAGGCAGCCTCAGTTGCTTCTCTCTCTTCATGTAATCCCAGACAGACTCGATGATTTTGAGATCAGGGCTCTGTGGGGCCATACCATCACTTCCAGGACTCCTTGTTCTTCTTTACGCTGAAGATAGTTCTTAATGACTTTCGCTGTATGTTTGGGGTCATTGTCATGCTGCAGAATAAATTTGGGGCCAATCAGATGCCTCCCTGATGGTATTGCATGATGGATAAGTATCTGCCTGTACTTCTCAGCATTGAGGAGAACATTAATTCTGACCAAATCCCCAACTCCATTTGCAGAAATGCAGCCCCAAACTTGCAAGAAACCTCCACCATGCTTCACTGTTGCCTGCAGACACTCATTCGTGTACGCTCTCCAGCCCTTCTGCTAACAAACTGCCTTCTGCTACAGCCAAATATTTCAAATTTTGACTCATCAGTCCAGAGCACCTGCTGCCATTTTTCTGCACCCCAGTTCCTGTGTTTTTGTGCATAGTTGAGTCGCTGGCCTTGTTTCCACGTCGGAGGTATGGCTTTTGGCCGCAAGTCTTCCATGAAGGCCACTTCTGACCAGACTTCTCCGGACAGTAGATGGGTGTACCAGGGTCCCACTGTTTTCTGCCAGTTCTGAGCTGATGGCACTGCTGGACATCTTCCGATTGCGAAGGGAAGTAAGCATGATGTGTCTTTCATCTGCTGCAGTAAGTTTCCTTGGCCGACCACTGCGTCTCACGGTCCTCAACGTTGCCCGTTTCTTTGTGCTTCTTCAAAAGAGCTTGGACAGCACATCTGGAAACCCCTGTCTGCCTTGAAATTTCTGCCTGGGAGAGACCTTGCTGATGCAGTATAACTACCTTGTGTCTTGTTGCTGTGCTCAGTCTTGCCATGGTGTATGACTTTTGACAGTAAACTGTCTTCAGCAACCTCACCTTGTTAGCTGAGTTTGGCTGTTCCTCACCCAGTTTTATTCCTCCTACACAGCTGTTTCTGTTTCAGTTAATGATTGTGTTTCAACCTACATATTGAATTGATGATCATTAGCACCTGTTTGGTATAATTGTTTAATCATACACCTGACTATATGCCTACAAAATCCCTGACTTTGTGAAAGTGTACCTAGAAGAATTGATGCTGTTTTGAAGGCAAAGGGTGGTCACACCAAATATGGATTTGATTTAGATTTTTCTTCTGTTCACTCACTTTGCATTTAGTTAATTGATAAATATAATCTATTAACATGTCTATTTTTGAAAGCATTCTTACTTTACAGCATTTTTTCACACCTGCCTAAAACTTTTGCACAGTACTGTATATATTAAATATTGCTATAATTGTTACTCAGCTACATAACTTTTTATTTTGCCAGGTATGAACAATCTTGTAGATGAGATGAGGGGAACAGTAGGAGAACTTAAGAGTCGTCTGCTAGCATCTGATAGTAAAAAGACACCAAGGAGTTCGTGACATCACAAAGGATATTATTATTATTTATTTCTTAGCAGACGCCCTTATCCAGGGCAACTTACAATTGTTACAAGATATCACATTATTTTTACAAGATATCACATTATTTTTACATACAATTACATTATTTTTTACACATTATTTTTACATACAATTACCCATTTATACAGTTGGGTTTTTACTGGAGCAATCTAGGTAAAGTACCTTGCTCAAGGGTACAGCAGCAGTGCCCCCCACCTAGGATTGAACCCACAACCCTCCGGTCAAGAGTCCAGAGCCCTAACCACTACTCCACACTGCTGCCCTTGATTTTGATTAAAGTATAGTACTGTCGTCACAATAGGGATTACAGTATAGTACTGTTGTCAGTAGTAGCTTGTAATCATAGAATTAAGAATAGGGTTTTATAGGGAAATATCAGTTACACTGGTATATTATATATTATGTATTTTATTATTTTACACTTCACTTCAATTATTTATGCAGTGTTATCCTGCTTATGTTTTAATAATAAGAATCTAATACCATTTTCACACAGAAATGCAGCTACTGTGCCATCTATAAAACGTTTTAACGAGTGTGTAAAATACCTTTGCGCAATTTCATGCTGTGTGAAATCTATGCAGATGTAATACCGTCATAACCCTTTCACACAGCCAAAGAGATCGCGCGAGTACAACTTTCAAACGTGTCAATCAACAGATTGTTCACTGACAAGACCTAACACATGCACACAGTGCTTAATTTGTAAAGAAAGAGGTGCCGGGACGCAAGCAATGACAATAATACCGACCCTAAGAAGAGCATATTCAAAATCATAACACGTTTATTTGAAAGAGTATTGTACATACTTGTGTTAGATGTTTACAGTCACGTATTCTGCATTAAAAAAGTCCAGAAGGACGATATTGACGAAAAAACGCACCCCAACACGAACATTGGTTTGACCCACGGTTTGCACTATTATCAGCGATGTGTAAGCAACAGAAGCTGCTGGTAGATTACAAAAACGATTAATTAAACTTAGGCTAGGTAGTTGTTAACTTAGTATGTTTTACTAAAGGCAAGAGAACCTATTATTTGTATTGTTTTGGTTTAATATAATATAGCAGGCTAATGTTCCTATTGAAGTAGGCTACAATATATATTTTTTTCATTAAAAAGTTGCCGTTGTTCTTTGTTAAAATTAATGTTGAGCTTTCATATTTTGTTGTATACTACTCATTTAATCAAACCAAGTAGTGTAAGAAGTTGCTTGTATCGTTCATGACGTTTTTCAAATCAAGTAAGCTTATTTGTGTATAAAAAACGAAAATAGAGTTGCAGCCAGTGTCATCTTACTTAAAGGCACTCAAGCTGAAATCGTAAAGTAATTTAAAGTAGGCTACAAACGTGGCAGCGGACTGTCTCTCTTTAACGCGCACGCAAGAACTTGCAGACTTAATGCAACTGTGTTGAGATTTTAAAAAGAAATCATGTTATGGGTACCGGCACTATGATTCAAGCTCAGGCATAAATTAAGCACTACGCTATAGTGACGTGGCATGTTGACTTTGAAACCACACCCACTATAGCGCTTCAGTGGCGGTATACACCTTATTCACGCCAGACTCAAAACGAGGCTTGGAGTGCAGCTGCTAGTACCAGTCAAAAGTTTGTATACAGCTGCTTGAAACCAGGTTTTCCATGATTGTCTATGCTTTTAACTGTATAAACTTGTCTATAAACACTTAATATTTCATTATATGATATGTGTACTTATATAAGCTGATAATCATAAGTGAATTGCATTCAAAAATTTTATTTTTAAATGAAAATGTAAATCTTGTCAATTTCAATGAAATGGTCACCCAAAGCAAGGAGATTTCAGTCTGAAGCCCAAGTCAGTTAAAAAGTCTGAAATGTGTATAACACGGTGTTAGAACACTGGCCTAAGTTTAAAAGTGTCTTTGTTAGATGTTCTCCGAGTTAACTAGCATGTTACCTAATTAACCTTTTGTCACCAATTATTGTTAACAGGTGAGGGTCCATGATTACTATAAATATAGGTAGCATAGGCACAAGTTTGTCATTCCTGAATGTAAGGGAGCAGAAAATGGCAAAATACGCTCAGTTAAGCAAAGAAAAAAAGTCTGTAATTACTTTAAGAAATGAAGGTCAATCTTTAAGACAAATCACAAGTACTTTGCAAGTGTCTGTAACTGCTGTGGCCAAGACCATCAAACGATTTGAAGAAACTGGCACTCATGAGGACCGAACAAGGTCAGGCAGGCCAAGGGTGACCTCAGAATCAGAGAACAAGTTCATTCGAGTCACAAGTCTGCGAAACCGGCGATTAACTGCCCCTGAAATACAAGCTCAGCTAAATGCTACTAGAAGTACAGATGTTTCAACATCAACTGTTCAGAGGAGATTGCATGAAGCTGGCCAAACTGGAAGAATTGCTGCAAAGAAACCATTGTTAAGAGTGCAGAATAAGAGGAAGAGACTTGCCTGGGCCAAAAAACACAAACTGGACGTTTGAGGAGTGGAAGTCGGTCTTATGGACTGATGAGTCAGAATTTTGAAATATTTGGGTCCAACCGCCGAGTATTTGTAAGACGCAGAGAGGGTGGGCGCATGAGTTCTGTATGTATGGGTCCCACTGTCAAGCATGGAGGAGGCAGTGTCGTGGTCTGGGGTTGCTTTGCTGGTGACAGAGTTGGTGATCTTTATCAAATCCATGGCAAGCTCAACCAGCATGGCTATCATAGCATACTTCAGAGGCATGCCATTCCATCAGGATTAGGGCTAGTTGGGCAGTCCTTCATTCTTCGCAAGATAATGACCCGAAACACACCTCAAAGTTGTGCAAGAACTATCTGGTGAAGAAGGAAAGTGAAGGACAACTCAATCTAATGACCTGGCCTGCCCAGTCTTCCAGACCTCAATCCCATAGAACTTGTATGGGACGAACTGGACAGAAGAGTCAAAGCAAAGCTACCCACAAGTGCCCTACATCTCTGGGAATTGCTGCAGAAGAGCTGGGAAGACATGTCGGGTGATTTCCTGCTGAAACTTGTTAACCGAATGCCTTGTGTTTGTGAGGCTGTTATTAAGGCAAAGGGTGGCTATTTTGAGGAATCAAGATTTAGAGACAATTTTCAATTTTCTTGAACATTGCTTTGATACTCCTTATGTTTTGTTTTGTATATTGTAACATGTGTTTTCATTTTCAAGTATTTACAGAAGCATTATCTGACGTAAACATTGTCAATTATGAAAAAAAACCTAGTTTTCAGCAAGTGTACTCAAAGTTTATATATATATATATATATATATATATATATATATATATATATATATATATATATATATATATATATATATATATATATTTCTGAAGAGAAATCTCAACTTTCATTTCTGTGTGAATGTACATATTCTTCATTATAGTCACAAACTTGATTACATTTCAGTTATACTGTCCGGGAGCCAATTGAGCATTTCCAATCAGTCCTTATCAATAGATAAGTAAGATGCAGAAGCTTGAGATTATGCATGGATACTAAAGGGAATGTGTCTTGTGGGATGCAATGCCCAGTTTGTATTAAAAATCCTTAACATTACATTAACTCCAAATAAACTGTACAGGAATAACAGAAAGAGGGACATTTTGATTCTTGTTTTTAAAATGTCTTTCTTACCTTTTTATTATTATACTTACACTTGTTCTACACACAAACATTGAATGTGCTAATGGAACAGCGGATTAGTATACAACTGAACAGAATCTTAATAATGGGATTAATAACTGAGCAGAACTAAGCTTGGAGAAACAAACCAAGCCTAGGTTTTCAGATATGGTGTTACCTGAACCCTATAAGGTGACTCATTCTTTTTCATTGACCGGAACACCTTAGCCCTAATGCTACATTCATTCTCCTGCCTCTTAACTGTATTTAGAAAACAATTAACACATGCTTATACCAAACCAATAAACGTGAAACAATACAGAGGCTTGATATCAACATCAATATTAATTAAAGTAAACGTTCTCTAACTAAAACTGTGAGATCTAAACATATTTTACCAATCTAGTATAGGCTAGTAGCTTATTCACTTTCCGATCACAAATACGCTTGCAAATTTACCTTCTACTTCATGAACATAACCCTCGATCCAATTGCTGTACCCTTTCTGCTGTATGTTTTTTGGAATCCTCGCATTACTATCTGCCCAATTATCAATTTGTTCAACTTTTATTTGAGGAACACATATTAAAGATTTCGTCCACATAGTGATATTATCAGTAGCTGTAGCGGCCATGACAGTTGCTCGCACACCAAGCCTCGTTTTCAAACAAACATGGCTGCTGCGTGAATAAGGCGTATAGCCTTTCACACAGGCAGTTATGACGGTTTAGTGTCATCTCTGAACTACCTCGCGAGGTGGTTCAGAGAAGGCATAAAATATGACAGTTCTGTGGTGGTATAAGCAATTCACACAGACCTATAAGCCGCTACAGTGGCGGTTCTGAACCGTCATAACTCCTCTGTGTGAAAGCATAGGAAGACAAAAGGGGACAACTTTGGTCCTAGAGGCCTGAAAATGTTACAGCTGTGCTCTTAAAGACTTTAATGAACTGCTTAACTGACCCATTTCATAATTTTCTGCTAGTTCTTAAATTGTTGACAATTCAAAGAGATTTATAAAATCTGTTACTGATAAGTAAAATATTAATTTAATATGTATTCAATATTTTAGGAGGAAGAAATGATTATCCTTGCTGGTGATCTTCGAGTGAAAAGATCACTGTACAATAGAATTCAAGCAACAAAAAATTCACAGCGGAACATATGGTAATTGTATTTGGACGTGAAATGTTGGCTACACATTCTTTGAATGGAAGGAAGGCAGTCAATGCAAAGGAAGACCAGATAAAACCACAGCTTCCAACCAATACAATGGTAAATATACACTTTTACTTGTAGCTTTTGTATGAAATGATCTAATACAGCATCACTATCTATCATTATAATAAGTACACCATTTTTAAATCAGTCTTATGTAAATTGCAATGCATACAGGTATACCTTTCATAATTATTATCTTTCTGCCGTTGAAGCCATGAATTTCCATAAAAGGAAGCCACCATTTGTACTGGACTTGTAATTTGCTATTAGCGGTTGGGTCAATGTTTTGATTTGGTCCGGGCCTAGGGCTGGGACCAAAATAAAACTTTGACCCTAATCGCAAATTAAAAGCCCAGTACAAATGGCGGGTTCCTTCTGGGGTAGAAGCAATATCCCTCTGACAAGCAATAAAGTCGCCATCAGTAACAGGTTCGTAGTTTGTGATTAGCGGGTGGGTCAAAGTTTTGATTTGGTCCCAGCCTAGGCCATACTAACATTCCCTGTTTTAGTACTGACACCCCTGTGCATGAGATATTAAGGGCTACATATTTGGTAAGCCCTATGTGAAACAAGCTATTGCTTGGCTAAAATAAATGTTATATAGGTCTAAAAAAAAAAAAAACAGAGAGGACTGTACTTATTTAGTATAAAAACTACAAAGGTGGTTAAATTTATTCTTAATGTCATAAAAAAAGGTTGATGGACATTCAACTAACTCTTTAAAACATGAAAATGTAAAGTAGTTATGCAATACCTAATACATATCTATTCAGGATATGAAGTTTTCCTATATAAAATGACATTTTTCAGATTATACATTCTTTGTATGTGCTATATATATATATATATATATATATATATATATATATATATATATATATATATATATATATATATAGTATATATTGTTCAAATAACCTGTTTATTAATCATTATCATTCTATGGCTTTAAATATAATATTTTTTATTACTCCTATACAGCACATCAGACAGAAATTTAATGTAGAGAACAGCGCAATTAAAGCTGTGATAAGAATGAAATTAAACGGCGAAGACAAACTTTAGAAAAAGAGGAAGTCATTTATTGAATAAGGTATGATATACAAAACAAAAAAGGATCAGAGCACACACATACCATGTACATATTTCTGAGACAATGAATTGATAAATCATTTTTGTTTAATTTGATATGCAATGCAGCTAAGTAAAAAACATGGCAGGTGAACGCAGTATTAATCCAGTTTAAAAATAGCAAATACGTTCACAAATTTAAGTTGCCATTCATAGTCAGAACCAAAATAGTAACACAAGATCTGTGTAATCCAGTGGTATTAGATATTTAATATTTCCTACTGAGCTTCCACAATTGGCAGCATGTAAAGCTTTTATTTCATTTGTATATTTCAGAAGTAGTTTTGTGATGATTTTCAATTTTTTAGTGCCCCATTCAGTCAGTTTTATATTGGCCTAGATTTCCAATCGCAAAAATCACAATCATTCTAATTTCATTAGTGTCTATTCTGTGCGATATCAACTATTACACTACTAATTTTGTTGTAAACAATGTGATGGTTCCTTACACAAGTAGTATACTGAAATATACTATAAATATAACATTTACTAATATGCTGATAAGTACTGCACTTTAACAATACTTTTATTTTAATTAGGCATAGTGTAGAGATTATTGAAGTTTTAATTGTTCTGCTCCATAACAGGGAACCATTTTCCTTTTTGAAACCAGCGAAATCATGTTAGCATTTCGAGAAGGCTTTAAATATTTTAAATGCTGTCAAGAATAACCAATGAAGGATTGGTAAAAGAAAAACCAAGTTTAACATACCCCCCGATTCGAATTTCTATTTGTTGTACAAAAGGAATACTGAACACTCCTTTATTTCAGACCATTTCCCTGTGTAAATACAATGAATATGTGCATAAATGTTTTTTTGTTTGTTTTTTAAATAAAAAAAACACATACCTCCCAAATGTATTAGTTGCCACTTGAATTGGATTATTTCAAAGTTGTTCCTTCACAGAAATCCAGGTAAATCTAGGGCGTACTTTCAAATGTACCTGATGTTTTTTTTAAGTACGCTCTGTCGATAAACGAAAGTAAAAGTAAACTCTGTTCTTAGAACACGTGATTCATCAGACTTTTGTATATTTACAGTGTGGACTAGAGCCAGAATATGCTACAATTTCCATGTCTCCATTCCCAATAACTGTGAATTATCATATGGAAATTGGTTAGTTATTACATAAAGGTTACACTGAGGGCACACTCTCTGGTGTCAGGATCTGCATGCCACGAGAGACATTACTGGTTAAATAACATGGGGGATTCCATAAAACTAACTAAACCTCTGATAAGGGAAATGTGAGAAATTCGAGGCACTTCTGGTTTTTAGATAACGTCCCAAATTCTGGGCCGCTTGCATTTTCGAATTCAGCCCAGTTTTTGGGACTCAGCTGACAGCCGAGTTTGTATTTTTTACTCTCCCCAGAAAACTTTTTTTTTTTTTTTAAATGAAAAAACTGAAATAAAATGTAAATGGTAAAAAAACCAAACATATTTCTTATTAAAATGAAGAAACTACATTGCACTGAAATAGATACATGAAAATGAATTAAGGCAGTCGTTTTCTTTTATTAAAGGCTAATATTAAAACACATTTTTGGGAAGGAACATGGTATTCCAAAAAAAGGACATCTCATTTGCTTATGTAATGTCCGTCAATATATTGTAGCATTTCGGGTTCTTTTTGGGACAGAAATGAGACTGCAACTGTGAGTAGATGAAGGACGTTTATTTTGACAATAATTAAATAAATCACAAAAAAATAAAATCATAAGTGAGGGAAAGGGGACTGGGAGTCGAAAGTGAAAATAAATGATTGCAATAGTTTTTCTTTTACCCTACCCTTCCCAGTTTTTCCCTGCACCCCTTATATGCCCTCGCCTCCGCCCCTCTTTTGTGCCAAACCTGCACTCCAATTCCCCTCCACACACAGCCACATGCAACCCCTGCACGCACACACCACCATGCAATCCCTGCACGCACACCCCCATGTGACCCCTACATGTATACACCCACCATGCAACCCCTGCACGCATACACCACCATGCAACCCCTGCACGCACACACCACCATGTGACCCCTACATGTATACACCCACCATGCAACCCCAGCACGCTACACACCATCATGTAATCCCTACATGTATACACCCACCATGCGACCTCTGCACACACACACCACCATGCAACCCCTGCACACTACACACCATCATGTAACCCCTACATGTATACACCCACCATGCAACCCCTGCACGCATACACCACCATGCATCCCCTAAATGTATACGCCCACCATGCAACCCCTGCACGCACACACCACCATGCAGCCCTTGCACACTACACACCCACCATGCAACCCCTAAATGTATACGCCCACCATGCAACCCCTGCACGCATACACCACCATACAGCCCTTGCACACTACACACCACCATGCATCCCCTGCATACTACACACCACCATGCAACCCCTGCACGCACACACCACCATGCAGCCCTTGCACGCTACACACCCACCATGCAACCCCTAAATGTATACGCCCACCATGCAACCCCTGCACGCATACACCACCATACAGCCCTTGCACGCTACACACCCACCATGCAACCCCTAAATGTATACGCCCACCATGCAACCCCTGCACGCACACACCACCATGCAGCCCTTGCACGCTACACACCCACCATGCAACCCCTAAATGTATACGCCCACCATGCAACCCCTGCACACTACACACCACCATGCATCCCCTGCATACTACACACCACCATGCATCCCCTGCATACTACACACCACCATGCAACCCCTGCATACTACACACCACCATGCAACCCCTGCATACTACACACCACCATGCAACCCCTACACGCACACACCACCATGCAGCCCTTGCACGCTACACCCACCATGCAACCCCTAAATGTATACGCCCACCATGCAACCCCTGCACGCATACACCACCATGCAGCCCTTGCACGCTACACACCCACCATGCAACCCCTAAATGTATACGCCCACCATGCAACCCCTGCACGCACACACCACCATGCAGCCCTTGCACGCTACACACCCACCATGCAACCCCTAAATGTATACGCCCACCATGCAACCCCTGCACGCATACACCACCATGCAGCCCTTGCACGCTACACACCCACCATGCAACCCCTAAATGTATACGCCCACCATGCAACCCCTGCACGCACACACCACCATGCAGCCCTTGCACGCTACACACCCACCATGCAACCCCTAAATGTATCGCCCACCATGCAACCCCTGCACGATACACCACCATACAGCCCTTGCACGCTACACACCCACCATGCAACCCCTAAATGTATACGCCCACCATGCAACCCCTGCACGCATACACCACCATACAGCCCTTGCACACTACACACCACCATGCATCCCCTGCATACTACACACCACCATGCAACCCCTGCACGCATACACCCACTGCAGCAATTTTTTGCAAAATATATTTTCGGGTGTTCAGCCCCATTCATGTCTATGGCAGTGCTAAACACATTTTCAGTCATATCTCTCGAACCAGAGCACCTACAACCACCGTTCGAAGGGTTCTATACCAGCCTGAATGGAACATGCCCAGTTTCGTAGCAATTCTTTGCAAAAAATATTTTCAGGGTGTTCAGCCTCATTCATGTCTATGGCAGGGTTGAAAAACACATGTTCAAGCATATCTCTCGAACCCGATCACGTAAAACCACCATTCAAAGCGATATACTCAGGGGAGCGCCCCAAACCACCCCCTAAAACGACGCGGTGGTTCACCCAAAAACTCTATAGTCATGACAAAAAAATTCACTTTGCCGAGCCGTCCTGGCATCTGAACCATGAAAACTGTTCCTTGTGCGGGGGCCCCGTGGGGCCCCGCCGCAAATAAAAATCAAGTTCCTAACCCCACAGAACCCGAGATACACCGTCAAAAATGTCCAAAACAACCCATTATAAAATCCCTTTGGGACAACACCGCCATCTGGCGGCGGGGTGGCGTATGAACCTGTGGCCGATGTCTTTCTTTAGCTAAGACTCTTCTGCACGCAGAGAGTGCCCTTCTGAGTTTGTTGGCCCAACGGTTGTGTAAGGAAATTTGATAGTCCATATTAATATATTGTTTGCATGATACTTTCAATGGAGAGACATTGAGCACAGAGTTTAGGCGGGGTATTTTGGAATGCAGTCTGACTAGATTGAGAGCAGATATGACCATTTATGGGTATTTGTGTAGAGGGTTTTACAGCTCTGCTCTGCTTGCTAGCATGGGGGGGGGGGGGATAGGAGAATCTCAGAGATAAGATGCAAAGGAGGCTTGGAGACTGGCCACGTACACAGGTTTAGGTGGGGAAGGGTCTCAAATGATGCCATTATAGTGGAGTGTTCTATGTTATTAAAAAGTGATTGCAGCCATTGTCTGTGGCACAGATATCCACTGTGACCCAGAGCATTTGTCTCTGCTTTCTTCAAATAGTTCTATTCTTGTATTACACCAATAAACATATTTTTGACTTTCACTAATATTGTTTTTCAGTTTTCATCAATTTGTCCTTACAGTTGTGGAGATATGGGTACGATAAGAGACCCCACCCAGCGAATCCCATTATAAAAACACCATCGGGGTAAGGCTCGGAAAATGGCGGTCGTGGGTCGTACGAACTCGAAGGAACCCATTTTCTTTAGCTAAGACTGTTGTGCATCTAAAGAGATTACTAACGAGTTTGTTGACCCAGGATTTGTGGACTCATGGGGTAAAGACAGGAGGACCCCCCCCCCGACCGCGATTTCCTATGGCAAAATACATACAAAAAATGTCCATTATATACAAGACCTGAAACATGCACATTTTGTAGTGTATTTATGCAACAGAAGCACCAATTTAAGTCAATTCCAAGTGTTTTGTGATCACAGTATCAGCTTGAGTTATCAGAGCATAGTTTTGCAACAAACGCGAGCGGAGGCGACAAAAAGCACTATATACTGTGAACGATAAGTTCTGAATTTGATTGTGGTAGCCAACTGACAGTATGAAAGGTGACACAAGTAGGCAGAAGTTCGGGGTGAAAATAAAGGCACTTATTTTTTTAAACACTTATCAGTCATCACCCTTAATGAAAATAATAAAAGAAAACCTGTCTGTTAAACTCACTTCTTCGCCCCTCTCTAGTACCTTGCCCGAGCTGACCTCGTGGCAAGTAACAGCTGGTATTGCTTCCAGCAATGGTACAATCAGTCCAGGGTTTTTTATCCAGTGCCGGCTGGCCAAGGGCTAATCTGGCCTTGGATCACTTATAGCAAACCAGGCAAGTGTCCCATGTTCTTTGTTTGGTACAATTCACAAGGCTGTTGTATGAACGTGTTGGTGGTCCTTTTCCAGGTAAACAGGTACGTAATCCAAGGTTGGTTTTTTCCTCTTAACCAGAACGTTTGCAACCCTGTGTGGTCCTTGAGCACCCTCTGCTGGGAAACACTGGAATGCGCAGCCTACTGCTTGGTAGGTTCCTGGCTGATTCCTAATGAAACAAACTTTCACAGTCCGTATGGTTTGCTTGTTGTTTCCCACTCACATAGTCCATTTAAACAAAACGTTAATTTAAATGTTCAAAACAAACGCGTCTGAGCCTTTAATTCACAAACCCCAGACAATTACAGCCATTTCACAGTCACCTCGACCGTAAGATAAATATGGCGTTCCTAAACAAATTAAACGTTGCACACAGCAGGTAAGTATGCACATCACGAACACAGTCCTAGTATTCTTGTGGCTTCCTTGTTTTTTTAAAAACAGGTGCAACACAGAACGCTGCCTCTTTCCAAACAATACACAATATTGAATACCGTCAGTATGCGGCTTGGGTTACTCACGATAGGGTCTTTGTATGATGCCTACACCAGATCACTTCAGTCTAAACTGCAGACACGTTGCAGCTCCACCGGCCGACCAAACAAAGCTCTGCTCGCTTTATATTTGTATGCGTCCCTCCACGCAGGTACCGTTGGTTATGGACTCTGAAGTCGGTTCTGGTAATAATGTATACTGCAGCCCTATCTAACCCTTGTCTCCGTTCTGGAAACCCCGCTGCTCTTTCTTTATTCCGCTGTAACTGTGCTTCTTTATTCTTGGCTCCACCGACACCACCACTCGGTAGGTCCAACTTGTTTTTATAAATCCGCGCACTTCCAACTATATTCTCCGCAGTCTCTGTACTCCCCCACTTCACTTGTTCTGTCCGCTTTTTAAACCTGCATCAATTACCGCGGACCGATCACCCGAATCTACCTCTCAGGATTATGGGGATTGAAGTTTCTAACTCCTCCCATCTTACAGTGTACGCTGTTGTCTTCTACCAACAAAAGTTGTTCTTGTTTTGAACTCGGGCCAGATATCAGAATCCCCACGTTACTGATATCTTCCCCTAGTGTTCCAAACTGACCGTTTGTTACAATACCCTATTCTTTAAAATATCACTTTGTAGTGCAAATTTGAGGAACGCAACCACTTAATAAAGTGTTTTTGGAATGATTCCTGCAAAGACTGATTTATAAGAAAAAAAAGATTGACAAACAGCATTTTGCTTTATATACAGAAACGGGCAACTACAAGAGGGTGTCAAACAAGCTGTGAATGTCCTAGGAGGCTACAGAGTACCTCTGGGACATATAGATAATGAATCCAGAAGCTTGAGTGGCTAGCTTATTTGGTTCCCATGCAGTACCTGTCCTTAGATGGCTGAAACCACTGTATCGCTGTATAACTGTGTATACCCGATAAATATCACTTTTTATTGTGTATATGAGGAACACAACTACTTACGAACTTCATTTGAATTGCTGTGCTATCAGAATATCAGTGTATAATTTTGCTGGGTATTGCAGTGCATGCTGGGTATCAAAAAGCCGTCAAAGTTACAAAAAAATAGGTGTCTTTTTAATTCCGTGCATCCAAATACTTGGAGTTAAAAGTTTTAAGAATTAAGCCAACTGTTTGTTGTTTGTTATTCTGTCCTAAACCAGCAGTTTGTCATCCAAATTTATTAAATAAATGGGGAGGGGGGGGGCTGTTCATCAGATTATTCTCCATTTTATTGTAACTGAGGTACTGTTCAGTTGAGCGGAAATTGTAAAGGGGTACTCAAGCTGAAACCTCCAGATAGAAGGGTTACAGTTTCAAAAAAAGTTTGAAAACCCCTGACCTACAGTATAAACTATCAGGAATAGGTAAGGAAAATGTTGACAAATACAATACAATAGGATTTATTTGAAGTTGTTGAAGGGCACTGGTCTCTTAAAGCCAGAAGGTCTGATAAACCCCTACGCCTCACTAAATATTGATGGACATTACATAAGCAAATGAGATGTGCTTTTTTTTTTGGAATACCATGTTCCTAAATGTTTTCATGGAGAGTAAAAAATACATTAACTTTGATTCATGTACTAAGGGTTACTCTTAAATGAATTCACTGTCCAGTTTATGGTAAACTGTGTATGCATGACTTAGAAACTCGGCTGTCAGCTAAGCAGAATATCCCAAAAACTGGCCTGAATTCGAAAATGCAGAATTTGGGATGTTATCTAAAAACCAGAGCGGCCCAGAATTTGGGACGTTATCTGCAAACCAAATCGGCCCAGAATTTGGCACGTAAATAAAAACATGGGCAGTCTATATGTACAACAGTGATTACATTAGAGATAAACTAATGTATCCTGTAACAAAACTGTAATAGTGTGGAAGACATACTGTATATTTGATATTAAAATATATCGCGCAAACGATTATAGATATATGCTAAAAAGTACACCACTACAGAAAGCCAATTCTGACAGACATGGACCAATCAAAAAGCGAGACTGTTGTTGGTTCCATCCCAAAAACTGGGCCTGTATCATACCTCATATAAATAGGGGACATGGCGTACGTGATCTGTTCCTTTTGTGAATGGTTAGGAAATAACCTAAAAGGAGTCCCTGCATGTAATAACCGTGAGTGTTCTGTTAGTCTGTCTTGTAAACAATGTTTTTGTTTAGTTTGTCTAAAAGATTACTAACACAATCCGGAGCTGCAGCCTCAGGCCAGCATTGTGGAGTAATGGTTAGGGCTCTGCTGTACCCTTGAGCAAGGTACTTTACCTAGATTGCTCCAGTAAAAACCGAACTGTATAAATGGGTAATTGTATGTAAAAATAATGTGATATCTTGTAACAATTGTAAGTCGTCCTGGATTTCACCACAATCACTTAAATCATGCACCATAGGAACTATGTCTGTGTCTTTGTGTTTTGTGTGGGTGATAAAACTGGACTTTTTGGTTGCGGGTCAAACCTGTGGGATTTTACAAAACCAAAGTGATACACGTCGCTGTAATCACTTCCAGCATTATTATTTACAGGGGTTTGCCATAAGGCTCTGGACATTGTAGTAATTTATCAATAAACAACCTTGCACCTGTTCGTAATTGTCCGTGCGATTTGTACCTGCACTGCACTCACCTGTATCCACTCACCACTTTGCCACAGGGTCCCGTGCACCTCTCTGGTGGACACCGGGTTCACAGTGACGCTGGTTCGATCGCAACGCTTGCCAGCCAGCAGACCACCCTCAGGCTCCGGGGCTCGCCAGTCTGCACAGCCAGCCTCCTGTCGCCCCAAAGTGGCCCAGGGGAACTCAGCCCTTCCGCGGCCAGTCACGCCACCCTGCCCAGTGCTGCCAACTGCTGCTCGACTGCTGCGGGAGGATACAACCACGCCCTGCCCTACCGCCCGGAGTGACCCAGCATCCATAGCAGTCTCCCCTTTGCCGCCGGTTCTGGCCGAAGACCCAGCTCTCAGTTCAGTGCACGCAGTCTGGGAACTGGCGTATGAGCATCGCCACCATTTCACTACTGCCTCGGAGGACGTGGGGCAGGCACACCTGGTGCAGCACCAGATTGAGACGGGAGACACCCACCCCATCAAACAGCGCCCTTGCCGCTAACCACTAGCCCACCAAGAAGCCACAGAGCAAGTGCTGGAGGAGAAGAAGGCAGCGGGGATCATACAATTGTCTTACAGCCCCTTTGAGTGGACCCCGGAGCGCGAGGAGGTGTTTGCATCCCTGCAAAGTGCGCTGTGCCAGTCCCCGGTGCTGGTTCCCCCAGATGTCTGTACTCCCTTCCTACTGGACACGGACGTGAGCAATGAGGGGATCGGGGCTGTCATGTCCCAGCCAGGTTCTGAAGGGGAGCAGGTGGTGGCTTATTTTAGCTGGTTCAACCACACGCTGGCCGTGCAACTGGCCGTCACCCACCAGCAGGACTGGCATACCCACCTGCCTGTCGTGCTGTTGGCGTGCCGTTCTGCCGTCCAGGACTTCACCGCATGCACCCCTGTCCTGCTCTTGCTGCGACGCCGAGCTGCACACACCCGCAGAGCTAGCGTTTGGTCGCCCCAGATGCACCCAGTGTACCCCGGGCCCTGAGTACGCCAGGAGGCTCCAGGATTGACTGGATTCAGCCCACTGCTTTGCCAGGGACCAGCTGCAGGCCGCTGGTGTACGGCAGAAACTGAACTATCTCAGGGTATGGGGGCGCCCCTTCATCGCTGGGGAGCTTGTGGGTCTGAGGGCCATACGGTGGAGACTGGATGGCCTCAAACCACCCTGGTGGTTGATGTAGGACACCACCGATGTGTTGTCCGTATGGACGAGCTTGTGTCTCCCCTGAACCTGCTCCAAAAAACTCTGCAAGGACAGGTACACTGCCTGCAGTGTAAAACATTGATATGGCGACCCTTCCACAGGGGCTGCCACATACCCTGTACCCCTCAGCCATTGTACACATCGCCCCCAACCCGAGTTGGACGCATCTGTGGTGACGAGCTCTCTTCTGGTGACGCTGCCCAGCGCCACACCTAGGTGTAGATGGACCGGCAAGAGAGTGCCTGCAGACAGCGACAAGTCAGTAGGAGGTTGTGGTTTAACACTGGCTGACAAGCTGTATGGTTGAACCAAACCTGCAGGGGGCGTATATGCAGAAGACCCAGTGGAAGGATATTGGATGCTGTTGCCATCAGGCCCAGAAGCCTCTGAAATACCACTACTGGCAGTGCTCTGCCAAGCTGAAACAGCTCCACGCAGGCGATTGCTCTCGGATGACAGTGGCTAACATGAGCCCTGAGTCCAGGCGCACCCTTATATAGGTAACTATCTGGGTGGGCGCTAGCTGGCTCTTTGCATAGTTCACCTTCAGACCCAACCGATGAAGGTGTTGGAGCTCTGTGTGCTGGAGATTCGGCGCAAATGAGCCAATCGTCCAGTTAGTTGAAGACTCTGATGCCTCTGAGTCTCAATGGGGCCAATATAGCTTCCATGCATTTTGTAAAAACACGTGGAGCCAGAGTCAGGCCGAAGGCAGGACACAGAACTGGTAAACTGCTTTGCTTTGCCTGAGGTGCAGCCTGCGCCTGTTGCCTAGGCACCGGGTGCTTGAAAGCACACTTGCCTCCGCGAAGCACGGTTGTAGGCTGCCTTCAGGTGGGTCCACCTGAAGTAGAAGCAACCTGTTCTGCTGGTTTCTTATGAAACTGGGGATTAGGATGCTACTGTGCTGCAGGCTTACGTGGTGGCGGCTGTTGCTTAGGGAGAAGACATACCAGTTCTTTGGTGGACTGAGCTTGGTGCAGCATCTCGTCCTTCACTGGGCCAAATGTGTGACCTGGGGTGACTGGAGCTTCCAACAGTGCCATCTTGTCTCCATCAAGCACACGTGTCTGGGAGAGCCAAAGCTGCCTGCAAGCAGCCACTAGTGCTGCCAAATTGCTGCCTTTTGCTTGTCCACTGAGCTTGGACAGCCGGAGCAGGTTCCTGGAGACTAAGCGCAGCTCGTTCAGTTGTTGAGACGAGGGCTTGTGAATCTCGGCAATGGACCCAAGAAGATGTGACTGGTAAGCTACAAGGATGCTGTTATAGCTTCCTAGGTGTGCGGTAAACACACTAGCTGCATGGGCCTTCTTTAGAATGACCTTCGTTACCCTGCACTGCTTGTTTGGGCACACCACATCCTTGGATAGCAAGGACAGGTTGGTAGGCTGAACAAGAGCCGCAATGTGTGCCTCTACTGGCGGAAAATGGGTTAGGCCCAGTGTGTCCGCTTCAAACACCTTGTACAGGGAGTCCACAGAATGGGGGACAGCCGTGGCTGTACCGACACTCGCTGACATAGAATGATAAAAACATGCACATATTCTACACCACATCTATTATGAGTGTCACCATCACAGACTGCTCTAGACAGAAGGATATCATAAAATGAACCTCAGTGACAGCAAATGTGACGGATTCAGGAAGTGGTTAATGTGTGCCTTTGCCGTGGATAAATGGTCAGTGTTGTTCCGTCTTCTTGACATGTTTTATAGTTAAATAAATAACTTTCTGTAATTGTTACACTCTTTACACAAACTGTATTTAAGAACTAATTGCCTCTAACATTATTTGCTGTTAAATGACAAAATAAGTACACGCCACGCTGAAATACAGTTTAAACCGAAAAAAATGGATTCACACAGAGGCACTGGAATCATTTTTTATGGTATAGCGACTTTGGTTTCCTGACTCCTGAGATTGCATTACACATAGAAGGCCATTTCAGCTCAAGTGGACCAGATTCTGGAGAGGTGGAGGCTGAGGCCCCTTCAGAAAAATCATAACGAGTACCTGTGTATGACGGGGGGTCAAGTATCACAGACAAGGGGAAGGGGGGCGTGGCCCAAAATGTTTGAGAACCACTGCTCTAAATCAGTGATTTTCAACCCACTGTGTCTGCTGGTTTTCATTCCAACTGAGCTCTCAATTACTTAACTAGACCCTTAATTGAAATGATCATTTGCTTAGTTAGCTCTTTTGAATTGTTCTCAGCTCTTTACGGAGGCAGTGTGGTCCAGTGGTTAAAGTCCAAGGCATGTAACCAGAAGGTCACTGGTTCAAATGCCACTGACTGACTCACTGTGTGACCCTGAGCAAGTCACTTAACCTCCTTGTGTTCCATCCTGCGGATGAGATGTTAAATCAAGTTCGCAGCCTACCTCTGTAAAGCACTTTGTGATGGTGGTCCACTATGAAAGGTGCTATATAAAAATAAAGATATCATAGATATTATTAAACAGTTGAAGAGTTCAAGTTACTTATAAAATTATATTTAAAAAAACAACGAAACCCTGCTACTTACTCTTTAACAATTATTATATTTAATCTGATAGTCGGTCTAGACGTCCCGACCCCTCACCCGAGTGTCATAATTCTGCTTTTGTTGGATGCCCACAGCCTGTAACTGGTCGCAGCCAAACCGATAATCGGTGTCCATGCAATCTTGCAACTGCCTGGCATACTGGTCCGGTTGCCTCTCCCCGGTCGTCCAGCGGCTAACCAAATGGCAGCTCAGTCAGAGTCCGCAGCTCCTGGCCAATCATCATCAACTCAGGCGTGCAGCTGGTCGAATCCTGCACAGCTGTGTGGTTGGCTATCCAGTTGCCTGCCGGTGTGCCTACGGCTGTCTCAAGATGCTGTGGGTACCAGGTTGCAGTAGCCGCCCGGCCCTTGCGTGTTGCCCAGTGCTGCCCTCAATCCTCGCCCACTTGCTGCTCTACCACAACCAGCTCCTGCTCCTGAATCTCCTGCTTGTAACAGTGGCTACAGTCCTCCTCAGCACTGAGGTGTCAGGGCAGCACGTCCGCATTGGTGTGATGCACCCCAGACCAATGACCACCTCCTGGAAAGTCAGCAGCCACTGTAGTGCAGCGTGGTCTGTGCGGACGAGGAACGGTACTCCACAGAGGTAGTGGCGGAAGAGGCATACCACCGTGTAGCAGGGTGATTGCCCTGCACATGTGTATTTAGTCTTGGTATAATTTGTATGGGGAAATGGGTTTATTCTGTGTTGTTTTGGAGTTGATTTGTTTAATTACATTATTGTTTACAGATGGGCGCTCGATTGAGACTTGCTGCCTTGGTTGAGGGGAAGGGCAGCAAGTGATTGGCTGTGCTGGACCTCAATCAGCACTTGACCGAGTGTCCGTCAGTTCAAACATCCGCGGGAGATGGCTCGGGGCGACTGCAACGCCATGCCAGAGGGGAGCGGCGTATACTAAGGAGGAGAGGGTCCGCTCTGCAGGAACGACCGCTACGCAACCCTGAGACTGCAAGCGGTGCTTGTGAAGGCATTGCCCAGCCAAGGCCATATAAAGCAGCAGGAGTCGTAGTATGAATACCGGCTCATGAGTAGGTTAGTTTAGGGGATAGTGATCCCATGTGATGTATAGCTAGGGTTACATAGTGTAGCCAGTTCCTGGAGGGGGACGCATTTCTGTTTTGTATTAATAAATCCTGCGTGCCTGTGCCGGTGTTTCAACTCCACCCCCAATGTCTCTCTGTGTTGCTTGAACAGCGGTGACCCACGCACGTGACGTGAGACCGTCACACACCGCCAACACAGCAAGCAGCTCTCAACGTGTCATGCAGTATCACTTCTCTGCTTTGTTCAGCGACCTGCTGAAGTAGGCCACTGCTTGCTCCCAGTTCGGCCACGGATGAGCTAGTTAATAAGCTTAGCCCTGGAGAATGTTATCAAATTTATAAACAGGGAACTCATGCTCTCTTTCAGTCTCTCTCCTGTCTGGTACTAACCTACTGATTAAATTGGATAATAAAGGAGCATGAAAATTGTTTGATATGACCTGTACTTGTTAGCGAATCAAAGCAGTGAAATTAACGAGAAGTGTTCCAGATATGGTAACCCATTGTGAACAAAAGGAGATGGATACACATGGAACCTTCTATGGGTTAAAGCCCTGTGAAGATAAGAGCCCGGGACAGGGCTATAGACTTGAAGCTCACAGTTTAGCAAGGAAAGAAAACATCAGCTTATGATCCTCGCTATGAATGTACTGGATGCATAAATCCTAATGGGGTCCCCTTAAGCTGTGAGGCCTGTGCTCCTGTTTGGAGTCACATCTGTATACATAAACCTTGGGGATACATACCTGATCCAAACTCACAGGTTACAGGAGAAATAGTAAGGGCTACTTGTACTGTTTGCCATAATCAGATTGATTAGTGTATGAACCAGCCGATAAACTGAGCAGACTGTAGAAAAGTACAGGGAGAGATTTTACTTCAATGCAGGGTAAAGCCCAGACAAGCCAAACACACCTGTGATGCAGGGAACTGGATTCCAAAGGATGTTTGTCCTGCGAGACAATCCGTTGGGAATAAAGAAGGAATTCCACTTGATTCAGAAAAAAGAAAAGCATAACCTGTTCTCTGTGTCTGCAGCCTCAAGGCAGGATGTGCCTGCACACCTCAGTCACTAAATGTTCTTTGTAAAAAGGCTAAAGACAGAATGTGGTTAAGAAAGGCTGAGCTTGACCTTTAACTATTAAAGGTTTTTTGCAATAACATCTTACTCTTCCAGTAACACCACTCGCTGACCTAAATTGTTTTATCATATAATAAATCAGTTTTAAATTACCTCGCTGACCTAGAATGCTTTCTTAAGAATAATGTTGTAGTGCTTTCTTAAGAATAAAAAATAGCTTCATAGTTTTAAAAATAAAGTGTTGCTATCAGCTGATCGCCAAAAGAAACAATCATTGATTTCCAGACCACAGTTCCTGGTTCTTTTTCCATGAAGCATCTGGAACCTGATACAGTGTAAGCCTATATATCAAGAAAGGCATAGCCATAACTATTTCAAGTGTAAGTCATATATTAGTTCATGCATATAAATGTGATAAGTGCTTATGTTGTATTGACCTGAACACTCAATAAAAGAAATAACTGAACATACATGTATAAGAATACCGTGATGATTTAATAGGTGTATAAGGTATTTATGTTGAATTAATAAATGTAACCCCTCAAGGGTCTTCAACTTTAACTCACTTCTCGTTCTGTTATTTACCTATATAGGACGTGAATAATTAAATAAATAAAAATATGTGCACAAACAACACCACTGGGAGATTATGAATAACCGTGGTCCTCCCAGGTGCTTCCCCTTCCCGAAGCTTCAAACGTGACAGGGTACACAGGATCAGGTGGCAGTAGCATAGGGGCCTGGGTCAGCGCTTCCCAAAGGCTGTCAAAAGCAGTGTGACATGCCTCAGTCCAATTGAATGGCTCCTCCTTTTTTAGCAGCCGGTGAAGGGAACAGAGAGGCTGTGTGGTCCAGAGGTTAAAGAAAAGGGCTTGTAACCAGGTGGTCCCCGGTTCAAATCCCACCTCTGCCACTGACTCATTGTGTGACCCTGAGCAAGTCACATAACCTCCTTGTGCTCCGTCTTTCGGGTGAGACGTAATTGTAAGTGACTCTGCAGCTGATGCATAGTTCACACACCCTAGTCTCTGTAAGTCGCCTTGGATAAAGGCGTCTGCTAAATAAACAAATAACAGAGAGGGTGGCGAAGCAGGCAAAAAGCAGGAATAGTAGGAGGCCAGCCCGGAGCCCCGCAGCTGCCATTGGTCGGTGGGGACGGGCCTGTCTCGGACAGCGCTGATTTTCACCGGTCGGTATGCCTTCCTCGTCCACTCAGTGTCCCAGGAAGCTGGCCTCCCACTTCATCAACTAGCACTTGTCTGGGTTCAGCTTTAGGCTGGCTGTCTCCAGGCACTGTAGTACCTCACGCAGGGAGCGGAAAGGCTCATTGAAGGTCGGCCCGTGTACTATAAAATCATCCAAGTACACCAGGCAGCGCTATGGTGGGACCCCAATGCTCTCTCCATCAGCCGCTCGAACGTGGCAGGCACATTGCATTTCCCCCAGGACCTTGTTCCCTGTTTCTTGACAGGCCAGAGGTAGTCAGCGAGGCCACAGCTTAACTGGTGCTGCGTCCCCGATCTCGATGTCATGCTGCACCAGGTGTATCTGGCTCACTTTGTCCAGCCTGATTGCGAAGCAGTGCTGGAACTCCAGCAACAGTTCCCGCAGCTGGCCCTGCTGCTCCGGGCAAAGCCCCTCATAGCTGCAACACCAAACTGCGTTTACTGTCAATGGAGTGACATCTTGGCTGCAGGCAGACGAGCTGTTAGCTCAGGTCAGCTTGACCGTGGGCTGGCGACAGCTACTTGTGGACAGCGTTCCCGTCTAAAATGTGCGCATTTTTCGCAATAACTGGCAACTTTCATACAGTTTACTAATTTTCGCAAGTTATTATAAATATCAACCTTAATCAACACTCAACAGCTTGTAAAGCATTAAATAAGCATATTTGCGTCGGTCTTGCAGCTGATTCTAATTTCCCTCTGTAAAAATGCACGTCACATTAGTGCAGAGCTCGCTCGGGCACCAGCAAATCTACTGGTACAGGGTGGGCGAAGCAGGCGTCTGGCGATTCTGCCTCTATGGAGAGTGCTGCTCGGTGCTGCTCATGAACTTTGCGGTTTTTAACACGTTGTATAATTGAATACTAATCTGCATTATTCAGAAGTATAAATAGAAGGGTAAACATAAATAAAAATCACAATACTAATACATTGATGTTTTATTGTTTTATTTCCCTTTTAAACGACCATTTCAGAAATGTCATCATCTCAAGCGTTTTGAAGCAGGTAAAAATGTAATCAAAATATTATTTTAGAGTCGGGAATGTGTAAAATATAGTAATTGAAGAAGACATACCATATGCATTTGTTTTTGCAAGTTGAGTTTATTGATCATGTGACTTCACTTACGCTTGCTGAAACTCAACATTGGCAGCTGCACCAATGAAGAAAAAAAAATGCAATGTTTCAGTAAAAGCTAAAAAAAATCTGATTATCTATGAGTTTTGCTCTCATTCCATTGATCATGTGTGAGTCAATACCATTAAAAGATCATATTACCAGTCAAACAAGAAAGCAAATAAGACGGCAGCAATGGCAAAGCACTGCATTTTCTATGCTCAAAATGAAACGAAAGTGTACTGCCCTCAGGTGGGGCTTTCAAGAAGTAAGCCAAATTAATTGCGTGTTTAATTATTGTTTAGTTTATTTCTTTCTATGCTACCTGCCTTTAATAAATCTATAATTACCCATATTAAACCATGTCTGTTTCTTAATTGCATTATATTATCTGACGATGACGAAACAAGCTCAAAGCTATTTTTTCTAGTTTGCATTTAAAGGAAATTGATTGCAATATTGTGTAAAGGATGTAGACACAACACTACACACCGTTTGTTTCATAAAGGCATTCTGTCCAGAGACACACCTCTTGTTAAATTTTACAAATAACAAGGTAGAAGTAGCAAAGAAACAATTGGGAGATTAATTATGCGAGTACATTAAAAGGGGCGCTATTTAAATTGCAATCGGGTGATACACAGCACTGAACCTGTGTAGTGCAGAGTCCGTCAGGAATACGCCTTTTTTAAAAATTTTTTATCAGTGTTTCATATTTTATCCTGGTTATTGTAATGCCAGTAAAACGTAAAACTTAATTTGTGGAGTGCTGTAAATAGGATACTCTCACATGACATTGCTTTACTGTTAATAAACTGTTTCATATTTTTTTCAATTGTTATTATTCTGTCCCTTGCATGTGTAACTTGGCATGAATCGACAGATAGCTAAACATGAGGAGCTTGAATGACGAATCAGGCGCAGAATTAAAATAAAGATGTCTTTACTTGAATGTCTTGATTATCATTATCCATTACGTGACAATGTGAAACTGAAATCTATACACAAAACAGTATGTGCTTAATAAACAATACTGTACATAAACATAAATGTGCTTTACCACATAAAAAGTGTAACTCAAGACAGCTAGTTATGCATATGAGAAGGCTAGTAAAACAGCTAGACAGGCTACCAGCTAACAAAGCACACGGGAAGTTAACATTAGCTAGCATCGCCTACAGAAACATGCAAATTAACAGGGGTGAGCTGCTTATGTTACACAGCCTCACATATATGTTTCAAGTAACAAACATACTTGAAATTATTATTAGATGACTTGAACAAACATTAAAACTTACAAGCCAGGCTTATTCAAGGCTCAGCACGGGCAGATGGCAGTGGAATGCAGTGCTTACTGTATGTTTACTTGTAAATACTAATCGAAATGGCCGGTCTGAACTATGACCTCTAAGTCACATGACTTCAATTGGCCAATAAAGAAAATGCAATGAATTGTAATAGAAATAACCAGAATGTCCTTAAACGACCACTAGGTGGCTCTAAAAAATAAGCAGTAATTACATATAACATGACGCTCCCCATCTGGTATTGAACAAATACCACTATTAATATCTCAACATATACCGTAAGGTAGTAGGGAATGTGGCATAAACTAAGATTAGGCGATGCAAAGTCCCATAAAGACCATCTCTATGGTGACATGAGAAGTACCACTTCGGAAACTGGCCTGAAGAAGGTTCTTGGCGTTCCATGTTTAGTGACCTTCAGCTCAACCTTCCTAATTGTCAAGAAATGCCTTTGTGACGATCGCCAAGGGCCACTCGTTCCGCTTTACTTGGCTATCTTTTAGCAGGACCAGGTCGCCCACTTTGATGTTGGGACGATCCTCTTGCCATTTGCTGTGACTCTGGAGAGTTGCTAAGTATTCTCGCCTCCACCTCTCCCAAAAGGTGTTGGCGAGATGCTGAACTTTCTTCCACTGCTGATGGTAGAGATCTGTGTTGTCAAATGCTCCCTTAGGTGCTAAAGGAGTGCAGACCTTTTGTGTGAGAATCATAGCAGGGGTCAGCAGGAAAGGTGAGTCCGGATCCGTGGAGATGGGCGTCAAGGGTCTGGCATTCATTATTGTTGTAACTTCCGCCATGAGGGTGGACAGCACCTCATGAGTGAGGCGAGAGGGACAGATCCCTCCTGTTCGGATAGCTCCCTCTGTGAAAACACGGCCCTGATGCTTGACACTTTCATGGTAGTAGTTTGTGAGTAGAGTAGCAACATGACTGCGGACAGGGATGATGAGGGGGTGTTTCTCTGCTGTGTTTAGGGCAGCATGTTTTAGCCGTCCTCCAATCCTCAGGAGGCCATCTTCATCAATGATGGGGTTGAGCTTTCTCAGTGGACTGTTTTTTGAAATTTCCTTGAACATCCATGAACATCTCCTTGTCCATCAACTCTTGGAATAGCCTGTCTTCGACTGAAGGTGCCATCTTTTCGTCGTCCTTCGTTCTCTCAAAGATTGTGGTTCCCAGTGTGCTGTCTTTGGAGTCCAAGGCAGGGCTGTACGAAGGAAGAGTTTGATAGCTGTTCTTTGTGGCAAACTTCTCTTTCAAGTAGAGACGGTTTGGGCATGGACTGAAGTGGGGTGGGTGACCATTGTCGAGAACATTTGTCCGATATGTTTTAACCGTTCCTAGCTTGTGAGTTGCACCCAAACAGACGTCGCCAACCACGACCCATCCAAGGTCGAGTCTTTGCGCATATGGGGCATTGTGTGGGCCATTGCGCTGTTCTCTAACCTTATGGACCTGCAGGATGTCACGCCCAGTAAGAGGAGGATCTGGGCATTTGGGTCTAGTGCCGGGATGAGATGAGCAATAGACTTCAAATGGGAGTGGTGTTTCGCAGCCTCTGGAGTGGGTATCTCTGACCTATCATCCAGCATATGATTGCACTCAATGAGCGTGGGAAGTAGCACACTCGTCCCTCCATCTAAGGACTCAGCAAGGAAACCAGTGGCTCTTCTCCCAGACGTCTCTGTGACTCCTGAACATGTGCGAAGAGTGTAGGGAGAGTCTGTCCCTTTGAGGTTGAATAGGTCAAAGAACTCAGACCTGGCAAGTGACTTATTGCTCTGGTCGTCGAAGATTGCATATACTCTCGCTGACCTCTCTGAATTACCTTTTGGGAACACCTTTATCAGGCAGATTTTAGAGCATGACTTAGGGCTTAGGCCTTCTCCACAGACATCTGTGCATTTGGAGTTGACGTCGGATGGGGGTCTCTCTCCTTCTTCCTCCCCGCCATGCTCTAAGTCTGGGCTTTTTAAGGTCCAAGCGGCTGGACCAGGGTGGAGGGCTGTGACATGTCTATCGCTGTTGCATTCTCTGCACTGGACAGCTACCTTGCAGTCCTTTGCAAGGTGATTATTAGATGAGCAGCATCTGAAAGGTTCCATTTTCTTTGAGGAATGCTTTCCGCTCTTCAAGGGTCTTACTTCGGAAGCCTGGCAATGCTTCAGAGGATGAGGCTTTTTGTGAATAGGGCATTGTCTGTCCACATCTGGCTTACCTTTAGGGCTCTCAATACGGCTGGAGGTAGGTGTAGGGGTGATCTCTGTCTTGTGTGCAGAGACATGGCTCTTAATGTGTCCGTACCTTTTACCAGGGAGCTCATTCCTTAATGGACTTGTGCTAGCTGAGCAAAGGTTGAAGTTGGGGTCGTTTTGGGTGTGAGCTCCTCTGCAAACGAAACTGTGATGTGATGTGGTGAAGTGCATCTGTTTGGACTTGATCACTGCAGTCGTCATGTGGTTGAAGTAGCGGCGTGAATGGTTCCAGGCTATGCAGCGACAGCTGACTTGAATGTAGTTTGGAGTGATGCTCGACGTAATCTGAGGTGAGCTTCTTTGAATTGTGAGGGGTGAATCCAATGTCCACTTTCCTACCATCTTCTCCTTGTTCCAGTTCTGTTGCCGCGAACTTCGGCCTCTGCCGTGGCTGCAGCAACTTCCTTTTCATGTTGCAGAATAGCTAAAGCGGCTATTCTTGTACTTTCAATTGGGCCTTTTCTACCATAACTTCTGTTTCCGTCTTAACAAAGGCAGAGCGAGCGTGTGCAGCTTCCGCTCTAGCGCGTGCTTTAGCTGCTGTCATAGAAGCAGATGACTTGCTAGATCCTCTGGAAGAACTAGATATGACTGATTTGCTAGATGCTTTGGAAGAAACAGATACAACCGACCTGGTCTCCAGTGACTGCTGCAGATCTGCGGTATCTTTAAGCTGAAGTGCTTCCTGCATCTCCTTTTTACCCCCGTTGTCTGTCATCTTACTTGCTGTTGACCTTTCTTAGGTGCGAGGAGCGTGATGAAGATGGAAGCAGAGGGAGAAAGAGTGGTAGCTGTTTTCAACTGCGGTCTGATTTCTTTGAAATTGCTGTGCAGAGCCCGTCGTGATGCTGCTTTTTCACTATTCTGTTCCTTGCATGCGTAAAGTACCTTGCTCAGGGGTACAGCAGCAGTGTCCCCACCGGGGATTGAACCCACGACCCTCCGGTCAAGAGTCCAGAGCACTAACCACTACTCCACACTGCTGCCCAGATCCTGCCCTGCCTTCGTTAGGCACGAGGGTCCTTGAGGGTGTAAGCTCACACCGCTAACCATTGGGTTATGCGGTTCTGATGCGTCCCTCATATGCTGCCATTCCTTCTCCCTTGCGACGGCTCTGGTATACATTATCCCATACATACTGTCGTTGGTGGTCATCTTTGAATTGAAAGGGAATGTTTCCCTGAAAGAGAAGACGACCACCAACAACTTTATGTATGGGATATGCCTGCCCATTGCAGGCATTCCCTTCCTGGGATGATGCACTCGGTCTCCCACGCCCACCAAGGGATTAAAACCATCATCCTGAGGAAGCCATTTCTCTTTTTCCATCGAACCCGTGAGGGCGACCGATGCAACCTCGTGGTTGGTGGTCGTCTTCTCTTTCAGGGAACCAGGGTTACGGTAAGTAACCTAACGTTTCTTAGGCAGAAAAGGGACTAGCTTTGCAGCAGTAATCAACAATAAAATAGAGTCTCAGAAGTTGATATTATTGAATTGCTAGTGTGTAATGTAATAACTATACTTGTTGTGTAGAAATGAAATTACAAAGACTATAAGATAATTTATTCACAAAAACAGTTTTTGAAAGTAAAAGATTCCACTCTGAATATCACCATGAGTCTCTGCATTCACTTTCAATATGATATTAAATCAACTTCCAAAGTAAAAAATAAAACCCTAGCCTTCCCATACCTTGGAAGTTATTCACAATATTTCCATACTGTCCCAGTTTAAGAACTTAAAACATATTCATCTCTCAGGATATATTGTTGTCTGTTATGTGAAGAAGACTACAATTCCCAGAGTTCGCAAACATTTTCTTACATAAAGAACATGCAAACTCCCAGAATTCCACTAAGCTCCTTAGGGTGCGATTTGTCAAATTTCCAGTGGGTGGGGATAAATTAGACAAACAGCAAAACATCATGGCAAGCCTTGATACATCTGTAGTACACACTTAAAACAGTTAAGAGAATCACTAAGCTACTATACCGAATCAACTGCTAAAAAATCTTTAGGAATTATACATTTGCCAAATCTGCCATCATGCAGGATAAATGCAGTTGTTTTTTATGGATACAGTCATACTTGCCAACATTTGGAAACTGTTCAGCGGGACGCTGATCATATACTGTATATTATCATATTATAGACGATCCCCAACTCAACACCACACCGACCATCATGACAGTAAAAATAGACAAAATGAAGCGTGCCTACCTTCGTATAAGTTAGTGATCAGCAGATGTGTCAGCCACACGAAGAGCACAGCGTGTGGTTTTCACGAATTCTACTGTGCACAATAAATACATTTTTTTTCTATGGGTAAATATCAGGACTCTCGTCCTATGCATCGGGATGAGGGACATTTGCTAGGAAATCGGGACTGTCCTGACCATATAGGGACTGTTGGCATGTATGTACGGTATCAAAAAACAATAACAAAAACTACCTATGTTACAGCAACTAAAATAATGTTAAAATGCACTCAAGTACTTGCATTGTTGCACATAACCTCATTGATAACTGAACACAATACAACAGATGTATTTTAACAGCTTAATCTGCAGGAGTTAATTGTTGTTAATCTTGGCCTTTTTTCCACTCTGCTCAGCGGGTGACTTGGTGGGTAAAAGTTCCAGTCTTTGGCTCTGGGGATGTTTAAAAAAAGCTACTATGGATTTCTATTGTCCTGTCATCATTTCTTTTTTCTTTAGTATAGTATGCACTTCAGATGATAATAAAAAATATATAACAGTTTGAAATAGAGCAACTGAATGATGTTGATGTAGTTCATTTTTATTGGTCAATTTGCCTTATTATGGTACTTAAGCCGGGTCCACACCTGAGCGATCAGTTGCACAACCCAATCGCTCCCGAATCACAAGAACTCAGTTGTGAGCAATTGCTGTGTCCACATCTGAGCAATTACTTGTGCCACAAGGTTCCCGCGTCTACAAGATTCATTTTTTTATGATAACTGAGGTGACAGTTGTTTTTTTTGTTTTGTTTTTACATTTTTATTCTATCTACAAGGTGAAGTAGTTTTTTTGGTTTTGACAACCGAGTTGACACGTTTTTTTTTCTCCCGTGTCTACAAGTTTAGAATCGTATTTATTTTATTTATTTTTTGACAATCAAGGTGACACAGGTCGTAATGTGTCCAGTAATTAATGAGGAAGAGTTGGCTGTTATTATTTTTTCAACTGTTATTTTAAATGCCATATTTCCTAAAGAAAAAAAACAAAGCCGCGTAAAAGCTGGAGGAAACCGTTAACTTTTTTTTTTTTTTACCGCCGACATTTTTAAAATTAGAGCTTCTTAATATGCAAGCCGTGCAGTCAGTATTATAAGAACCAATCCGAGTTGGCGAATTGCCACGTGATCGCCTGTGTCTACAGAAGTCGCTCAGCTGGTTGCTTGGAAAGTAGAGCACTGCTCTACTCTTCAAGCAACTGGTTGCAGGGACGTCCACATATAAGGGACTCGGTTGCAAGCAACTAAGTTGTGCAACTGATCGCTCAGACCCAGCTTAACAACACTACTGCTGGATTACAATGACGGGTAAGTGGAATCCAAGCCTGAGCCACTTTATACAGCCAAACTTTATGATCCGGCTCCAGTGAAACTAAACTCCATTCTTTTTCTTTTTCTTTTTTTTTTTAATCATGTTAATACAATGTGCTACTGATCTTACGGTCTGAAGTGCTAAGACCGAGATTTTTTTGAAGTCAGTTTGCGTAAAAATGATGCAGCATACATTTATCATTTTAAACATGTTTAAAATGTCCCGAAGAAATCATTGTTAATTCAAAATATTTTATCGGGTGTTGTGTATTTAACTTGTCTTTACACAACTATAACCTAAGAACGACGCATACACACCAGTAACTGTAATTATCGTCTTTATGTATCACTGCGTAGTTAACATTAACAAGGCATAATATCGTATCAATGCGCCACCAACTACACATGTGAACTTGGGAGTCTTACACCTGAAAGTAGTGCCTAGAACTAATGGCACAGGGTACATACATTACATTGGGGGAGATAAATTTATCCCTCTGAGATGAAAAGTGACTGAAAGTGTAGAGCCAGGGGGAAAAAAAGCAGAGCCAGGGAAATCCCCTCCATCCCCCCCATCAAATCACACCCTGAAGCTCCTCCTTCTGTTACACAATAGGCCTCAACTCAAGCCCCCCCCCCCCCACACACACTACTGTTAGTGTCATTTTGTATTACAGAGTGTTCCATAAAGCAGGGAGTGGAGGTGCAGAGAAAGAGAGACGCTAAATAAAAATCTTCACACACATCAAACGCTGAAACTTCCCAACCAAGGCAGAACAGCCAAGCTAGCAAAGATGGTCTGACTTCTCATTAAAGGTAAGTTCCATATTGTTGAGAGTGCAATATATTGTTCTAGTGTGACTGTCTATTGTTCATAAAATGATGAATTGGTTCAAATAAAATTAACAATATTACATAAAAGATGCTAAAATGTAGCTCCATGTGTAACGCAAAGAAAATGCCTAGTATGGGAAATTAACCCGTTAAAAATTCCAGCAAAGAGTAGAGATGGTTTATCCTAGTCAGAGCTGGTAGTGTGCTGGTTTTCAGCTGGTCAGGCTGATTCAGCAGGCTTCATGCTGGTTGATGTTCAAGAAAAAAAAAAATCAATGTAATATTTATTTTAAAATAATGGCAATAGATTTGTGTCTATGCTTCTAAAATAATCAAATTCCCACCCCTTCCTGATCACTAGCTCAACTATTATTTTTAAAAAGATGTTATTGAGGTTAAAAAATAAAGCACAGCTTTCTTACAATAAGAATCTATAACAGATATAGATTAGTGGAACAACACAACAACCTAGCTGCCTCTCACGTGAGCTGCTTTTCTATAATTCATTTTCACTGTTGACATGTTTCTTTCACTCTTGTTTCCCTTCTACAGCCTGCAGCTACGTGGTGAGGAAGATTACGGCTGCTGTCAATGAGGGGGACCAGCCAGAGACGCCCACCACATCGTCATGTAGTCTGGGTAGAGGTGAGGGAGCCCTGTGCTGGGGGATAGGATGCAAGACCACAGGCTTATATATAAAACCCTGTCCCCCACCCCAATATGATTAGGAGATTTCTGGCTAAAATAGTCTGATTAACTTGATTAGCAAATATCATGTATTAGGGTGTTTGGGGGTTTGATGTTATTTCTTAAACAATAGCATTTTCCTCTTGTTTCAATATGAAGCCCCTCTCACATCATGGCTGTTCACAGACTCCATGGAGATCATTTCAACAGTGTTAATGATAAATGGAATTAAACCTACTTGACATTATTTCCAGGCAGTTTATAAACTTAGCAGTGGTACCCTGATTATATGACATACTCTAATGGATGACCGTTCAGGCAGGCAAGACAAGGTCAACTACCAGGATAATGCCTGATAATCAGTGTTTTATTGTGGTCATGCTGGTAAATCAGGCCTTTATTGTTTGTAAACATTTTCCTTTTCAGTGTTTTGCTTTCCTTTCCTTATGTTGTTGTTGGTTTATTTATTTATTTATTTATTAAAGCTGAGAAAAAGCTAATTCTGTAAATTAAGCTCATCTAAATGATCTGGAGTCAGCAGGTTCAATCTCGTCTCTATTAGCAAGGTTCAGCTCTTTAATCACTAGCCTTTGGTTGAACTGAAAGACGGCTATGGGGAGAGAAGGACCAACAGAACAGTCTCTTTCAGTTTTTTTTGCTTTTAACTGCAAGGAGAGAAGAGGGGAAGACTGAATACAATTCTGATTTACTCCTCCTCTTTAAGGTGTAATTTGCTTTGCATTTTTGAGCCAACTGGGTACATTTCACAAGGGGATTTGGTGCCTTCACTTTATTTCCAACATATGCAGATGAGAACATTAGGTTGAAAAAGAACTGATGTAAAATCTCTTCTTTTCTTTCTCCCACAGATAAAAAGGGGGATGAATTTTAGTCTGGTCAGACAGCAGCGATGCTGAGTACTGCCCCGAGTACTGCACCCCCACGAGACAGGGCTGTGCAGCAGTGCGGCTCCTGAGGGTAAATATCGCACTGACTGAGGAAGGGGTGTGTGGGTAATGAGGCCAGAAAACTGGAGAACACCATAACGACTGCCATCATGGTTATAGTGGCACCTCCGTATACATATAAATTATAAAGTGTGTATGGAACATATATCAGCTTTTAAGAAATATACCTTTCATTTCTGTCAATCTAAGAGTACTACATACCCACGTCAGCTCCCACCCACACAACCCAGTCAGTGCATTAAGCTGATCTCTTGATTGGCTAATTGTGCAGCAACAAATGAAGGCTTGTTCATCAACTCCCTGCATCTCGGAGCTGGTCAGGTCTGAAAATGAGAGTTTTGCTGTGTCACTAAAATTTGTATTAATAAAGTTTTTCACCTAAGTATTTAGTGTCACCTGATATTTTTACCATGGTATTGCAACAAGAGTTCAATTCTTTTTTAGAGCATAACCAGACGGTTCAATGTTAAGGTACAGTACTTAAAGGGGAGAATGTGATCTCTTGTATCCAGTTATACCCAGTGGTGTAGTCCTAAATCTGAAGGTACTAGAACACCACTAAAATAGATTTTCTTAAACAAGAATTATACAAAGTCACATTGTATTTGTATACTGAACTTCTGTAACACATATAATAGGCAATGCATGTATCTAATTTCTACAAGTATTTCCACAGTGTCCTTCTCCAGCTTAATTTGTGTTTGTGTCCACTGCTGTAGTCGATGCAGTTACTCAGCATTTTTAGGCTTCTTAAAGAAGTAGTTAAAAATAGAAGAAGTTCCTTTTCATTGCATCAAGAGGACTACTGACTGAATCAGACAGTTGTGCGGGAGATGCAAGTCATGTGACTTAGCTTGCCTATTGTGCTTGATTACACCACTGCTGCCTACAGAAAAGAGTACCGGAATGGTTTTCTGGCTCAACAGCACCACTGATTATACCTTACCTGTAAGTGAGCTGCCTCCATCATCTTTTCAGTTAGTTGGAAGGTCACAACCTTGATAGTTTAAGTCAAGAAGGTTTTTAATTTCTTCTGGAGATGCATTTTAATTAGACGTAATTACCGTTGTTCACTGTATCACAGTAACACTGCTAAGAAATAATACCATCATGCAATCCCTCACCAGTGAACTTCCTGTTCAGATAAAACCCCTTAAACTAATTTTATTTTTCTTCTCATTAAAAAAAAACAGTGAAAGTCACAGGTTGATTGAGCTAATTGTTCAAGCCCTTTACTTGTAAGCTGCTCACTTTTTCAAAAGAAGAAAAAACAAAGCATGCCTTTGCTTTTCTATCACATAATTTACTTTAAAAACTTGCCCTTACCCTTAACTGTAACAATATAAATATGGGCGGTTCAATGACCTCATCCCCAGTGTGAGTCACACTGGTGCTGGTTCTCGCTTTGTGTTCTGGCTCTATGCAGGAGCAGACTGTGGTCAGCAGTGTGGTATGGACGATGGATTAGTGTTGACTGACTAGCTGATCTGCAAAAAAAAAAATATATATATATATGTTTCAAGCATCTAAACCGTGTGTTCCAAAATACAAAACTATAAGTATTCAAAGATACGTGAATAGGTCAACCTCCATATTTCATATTGACAATATAGTCCTGGACCAAAGCCTAAAGAAAATTAACACATAATAACATGTGTGTGTTATTTTTCGGTTTGTTAATTTCATTTTGGTGTGTGTATATATATTGTAATGTGCTATCACCCCCATAGGAGTTATAGGAGAAGCTGTGCTTGGAACTTGCCTCTTCCCTGACGGGGTTGGATGATACACACCAACGTGTGTGTACGGCAACAACGGGGTTAGGAAGCAGACCTATAGCATGTTACGTGGTAGTGATTGATAGGTGAAGGTCCTATGGGTGTTTTTACTGGTTTTATTTGGGTTGTGATAGGAGGTGACTCCCAAGTGTGTGGGATAAGGGAAGGATCAGTTTGGCGCGCTTGGGGTTCGTCTGGACAGAGTTAGTTAGTTGTGATTTTGGGCTGGTAGGCTATTAGAACGGGCCAGGGTGTAAAACAAATTAGGGAATAAAAATAGTTGTCCTTGCCATGTTCTCGTTCGAGTCATTACCTGGGGTGACGCTACATGTTGCAAAGTATGACAAGATGACCAGGATCCTTGCAAAGTGCGTGGACAAGATGAACCAATCAAAGCTCGCTAGCTAGAAATTCCTCCCAAAACCAGGGTTCACTTGTCCATATCCAGGAACTAAACCAGAACCGGACTGGTTATAATACAGTGGAACTGAATCCAATGTATAGTACCACAATCCCCAACTTTCACATTCACCTGTATTGTACTTGTTCTACAGACAAACAGAAAAGAATACCATACTATAACATACTTTGTCAGGTCTGCTTGCTCTTTGACCGAAACTGACTTGTAAAGGGGATATGTAACGTTTTATTTATTGCATAGTACAGGCCGAGAGTTGCATACCAATACATCAATCTTGTCATGGACACTCCCTCCACTAGATGGCGCCATAGCATTTTTAAGAAATTGCAACACCATGTAAAATTAAACAAAAGGAAGTTGATAAAAAGACATGTACAAGGTATGTCATCAAGCTGCGTTTGAATACAGCGAGAGACAAATCTAGTCTTGGATAAAATAAAACAAAAAATTAGTGGTGGGAAAAGTGAAGCCTCTTGAACCACTGAACCCTCTAAACCATTTGCTTCATAAAAGATTCACTGAGCCGAATCACTTGAAGCGCTTCGTGCTCCATAGTGACATCTATTGGTAGAGCCACGTCATTGAACATACTTGAACTTGAACATACGAGTTACACACAGGCTGCTATTGCCTGGAACTTGGCATTTAGAAATAATGATCTGTAGCCTAATGTACACAAAATACACCGTAAAGCAAGCTTTGTACAGGCTCTGTCAGTGTCATTTGTGACTTACAAAATGAAGTTACATTTTATAATTTCTCTGTTATCTGGTTATATATCAACCACACATGTGATTACCCAACAAAAAAGCCAGTCACGCATACGCATTATCATACTTGAAATGTAAAATTGTTGTACAATCGAAAACATGATAATGTTGCTTTAGAAAGGTAGGCATATCTGACCTGATGTACTCAGCTGGGAAATTAGTGTTGAAACAAGTAAGATATTTGATATTTCATTTGTTAGTCAGTTTCCGTGGCAACAAGTTAGTAAGTCATGTAATTAGAAATGCTTGTCAAGCTTAAAGATCTAATCCCTGCTCCTGTGAGGAAGTGTGTGTAGAGAACTTGTTTTAGATTTTAAAAATAATAATAATTACATTTTCCAAAATGCAAAACTAAAAGAATCATATTTGCTTGTATTTTTTTAAATAAACAAATTGAAAAAAAGAGAAAGAAATAATAAATGCTTCCTTCCAGGAGTAATCTAGGCTATATTTCAACGAAGCATTGTATTGATTCTGGTTCAGTCAGATCACGTGATGTGTTGCTTCATGCGGAACACTGTTTGCTTCAGATGGTTCAAGGTGGGTTACGTCATTTGTTTGCTTCACATGAAGCAGTGGTCATTTGAATCTCCTGAAGTAGTGAATCACTGAATCATGAGACAATGAACCCTGTGTATGATTTGAAGCCTCAATGAAGCAATGAACCCCGTGTATGGTTTGAAGCCTCAATGAAGCAATGAACCCTGTGTATGATTTGAAACTCCGCACTAACGTAGTTGAATCAGTTGAAGCCCCTCTCCAAAACTCATAGGCATTCTAGTATTAGGCATAGCATTAATGGGTCATTAGTTCAGTGTCTCATCGGTGTCTCTCGGATGGCTAGATTATTTTTAAGCATGCAACATACTTGAAGCGTAACCCAATTAAAGCCTATTGGACATTTTTTTTAAAAAGTGTTTTTAAAGTGCATAATATATAGAAACATAATAATAATGTTTATTTTATTACATTTCAGTAAAACATACATACGCGAACCGGACCTCTGGATTGAGGCTGATTACTTCCTCGCACTAAACTCATGGCCGGCACGGATCCCACAGTAATAACACAAACATCAACAACATATGGTGCTTTAAGGTGTAATGGTGTTTTTTCAATAGTATAGCAATTTGATATTTATAAATTATATTTATTTTGTTGATGTATCACAATGAAATAATATTGAATTCAGGACTTCTTTGACAATGGTTTGAAAAGACATTTTATTAACAATTATTTCTGGAAAACATCTCAAATAATCATTACATTTATTTTTATAATAATTAACAATAATCAAACTCCCCAACTTCACATAGTAGTAGCCAGCATAGGAATATATATATATATATATATATATATATATATATATATATATATATATATATATATATATATATATATATATATATATATATATATATATATATATATATATTACAAAGATTAATTGAAATTATTTTAAAATGTAATTTGACAAACAGTATATTCTTCAACATACTGGTTTTAACTGTAAATGACAGAGAACATTCCCAAACCCAAATAGATCCAGAGATTCCTGGGTTTAATGGACCCTACTTTTCCAAGGTGTACCTTGCATATGTGCTTTTCTGTTGGACAAGGATTCTGTTTTTGTGACCAGTTAAAAATAAAAAAAGTGTCCCGCCCCTATTATTATTATTATTTGTATTTTTGTTTGGCGCTGGATAAAAGCGGCGCGTCTTTTGTTATTGTTTTTATTTATATTTAAAACCCTGTGAGGATGCATGACTGATCAGCTACTGATTATTTAACTAGCTGACAGTCATGCATCCTTACCAAACGCGTGCAGACTCTGGCCAAGGGGTAATAAGATAATTAACAACTAGTTAACCCCTCGGCCAGAGTATAAGAACCGGCAGCTGTCCGTTCTGGGGGGGTGGAGTGTACAGAGGAAAGTACGGGAGAACACGGGAGAGCGAGCAAAAACAATTGCTATATTTAATATACTTGTTGCTGTTTATTTGTTTGGCCAACGCGCCTTTTTGTTTTGTTGTTTGCTTAAATCTTTTATTTTTGTTTTGTTTATTAATAAATACGCTGCACTCAGCTTCACCCGCCCATCCATTGTTTTGGTTTCTGTACTTCCTGGTCCGTGACGTCACCACTGCGAGCCAGCCTGTCACATATATATATATATATATATATATATATATATATATATATATATATATATATATATATATATATATACACATACACACACACTGCTGTGCAAAAGTCTTTGACACATTCAGGAGTTACAATATATGGATATTATGAACATCAACAATTTACTCAAAGCCTCCACTAGTGTTTTCTACTGTCTTCAATTTTTCTATTTCAATCTTTAATGCACATTGATCAGAATCTTCAAAAACTTGTGATCCCAACAACTCAAAGTAAGCTATACATGAGCAGCTAATATGAAGTGTTGTAGTAGCTAATCCATCACATTTACCAATCCAATTGATGACTCATTGCCAGTGTTCCTGTCTACACATCCATAAAGCTAAAAGCCCACTATCAGGATTAACTGTTAGCTTAAAACAAAATGGCTAAAATTTCAGTAGAAGATCGCCACAGAATTGTGTTTCTGCATAAAGAAGGAAAAACATTGAGTGAAATAGCTTGCATCACTCGATTTTCAAGGTGTGGTATCCGAAGCATAATCAACAAGTACAGAGAAACATCATCTGTAATTGACAAACCCAGGACTGGAAGACCCAAAAGCTGTCTAACAAGGTGTACCTTGCATATGTGCCTGCTTTTCTGTTGGACAAGAATTCTGTTTTTGTGGAATTATGAAGTGACCAGTTATATAAATATACTGGTACACACATACACACACATATGTTTTTGGTCAAATACATTTTAATAGTAAGCAGCAAAAATGGAGGTTCTCAATAATTTAAACAACATAGAATAGTCCTTTGACTGTGTTACAATAAGTTATTACTGAGATTTTGTTCATACTTACTAAATATTATGTTTTTCATTCTTTTTGAAAATGTATGAAAGTGTATTTCATCGCTTGTTTTATTCCAGTGCAGTTCTAAATCTCTCGGAGTGAAGAATTTCACTGCTTGAAACAGGGAAACTAGCTATACAAGTTAAGCGTCTGATTGCGAGATAAGTGTCTGATAGTTTGACCGGCATTTCAAAACTGTCTGATAGCTTGACCGCAGTCTCTCGCACACACGTTCCTCCTTCCAAATACTCTCCTCCGAACACCCACCTTTTGCAGCCATGGCTGAGGGGTTAACTGGCTATTAATGATCTTATTACCCCTCGGCCATAGTCTGCACAAGTAGAATAATTATGCGTGACTGCCAGCTAATTCAATAATTAATAGCTGACAGTCACGCATTCCCATGAGGTATTTAAAAATAAAACAAGCTGAAATGCATCAACTTCCAGCTGCAGTGCTTGAAGAGTTTCAGCAAGGAAACTTTTTTGTAAAGAGATCTAATCAAAAGTTTAACCAAGTTGACCCAGATCAGAGTCAAGAGTGGCTTAATGGCATTGGAAAGAAAGGAGGTGGAATTGTAGGCATCACAAAGACTCAGCTCTTAGCAGTTGGGCTTTGTCTTATAACCTAGGAGCCCATGTTGCAGCAGATACCCAGACAATGTTTCATGTTGGCTTGGAAGATCAACTTGTCCATGCTGAGTCAGGAAAGTCAAGGAGACAACATGATAATGATGATGAGAATTCACTCGCAAGAACCTTTCAAATGTTTAAGTTTTTCTCTGGGGAGGAGCCTCCTCTTTCATTGCAAAGTATTGTGACTAAAGGTCTGGCTACTGAAGCCATCCAAGATGCTCTGCTGAATGCAAAAACCTTAGGACAAAAACAGCTGGAAAGCTTTGTTGAGCAACGGTTTGTGACAAAACAGGGGGAGCCTGGCCACATGCACTTTCATGATCCACTGCCAAAAAATAAAGCTCTAACTTTCTCCAACCTTTATGAAGTTGGGAATGAAGTCAAAGGAAAGTCCACAATCATCAAGGCAGACAGAAACATTCTCCAATGACAGCATATGATGCTGGCAGGACTGTTAATTTGCAGCACATCATGAAGCACGAGTTAATGCCCGTGCCTCTGGTATGAGCACAGACTAATGGCAGACTACGGACAGGGATGAAAGCAGTACTGGCACATTCATTGACCGCTGATGTTCACTGTCCACCATTAGTGACCCCTGCAGGCATTAGCTGTCTTGTGATGGATGCACAGGCTTTGATGCAAGCCACTGGAAAGCCACCTGGAGCTAAGACATTTGGAGACCTGGTCGATATATTCATACAAACCATTCTTAGGATGGGCACAGACTTCCACAGAATTGATGTGGATAGGTATTACACAGAATCTATTAAGTGTAGAACAAGGCAAAAGCGATCCAGAGCTACAATACCCATCAGGAGCGTGGTGGAAGGCAGAGATGTGCCTCTTCCAAGTAATTGGAAGGATTTCATTGCATTGCCTGAAAATAAAGAGGATCTTGCAAAGTTTTTATCTGAGCAGCTCATCGCACAAGCACCACATGACAAAATGCTAATTCTGGCTGGTGGCTTTGAAGATGAAGCTGAAGTATGGTTCTCAGCAGAAATGGTTGACACTAAATGCTCATCAGGAAGAAGCAGACACAAGAATTATCTACACTGTGTCCACAGTGATAGAGACAGTGTTGTTGCTGCAGCCCGGGACACTGATGTGCTTATTCTTTTGCTGGCTCACTTTAACAAAATGACATGTGCACAGCTTTGGATGAAAGCTGGCACATCATAGAAACCTAAGTATTTTCCTATTCATGATATTTTTGAATATGCATGTGCCATTTTGTTTACACGCTTGAGGTCATCACAAGCTCTACCTCCAACAAGTGATGCTCTGATGTTACACATACAGTGCCGAGAAAAAGTTTGTGAACCCCAATGATAATTATGGAAATTCCATAGTTTTACCATGATAGCCTTCTTGAATATCGGGTACGTGATTGTTTATTTTATTTATTTTCTCTTTAAATTATTTTAAAGCAGACTGTTTTCCCCAGCCAGGCTTGCCGCATTCTTGTTTTAAAACTGACGTCTTCTTTCAGTGTCACTGTGTGTTCCCAAACACAGCCACCCGAATGCACAACCAAGCGCAGTTCTTATGGGCCGAGCAACCTCCCAAGGCCTGCCTCTCAGCCACTCAGAGAGAGGGAAAGCCAACACACCCTCTTCCCCACCTCTCCGTGTCATTGCCATGACTGACAGGCGGATCTACGAGGCTGCTGCCCCCTTCCGGCAGTACCACGCATGTGCCAGATAGTCAGTCCAGATCTCCCCTGTTATAGTCACATTTAAGCATTTTAACCTAATCTGTTAGAAACCATTTCAAACTAGTCCTTTGTGGTGTTCTGTTTTCACACTGTGTCTCCACTCCTCCACACATCTTAGTAACTTTGGCACTCTGCCTGGACACCAAGATACAAGAGACTGCAAATGTCTAGTTTTTTTTTTTTTTGAGAGAGGAAAATTGCAGAGTCTTGCTTAGCTAGTTACATGTGCTTTAAGATGTATCAAAATATGAAAATATAAAGGCTCATAGAAATAATCAACTACATAATTAATACTTTATGAATAATGTCATCTCTTACAGTAACAACCACGTTCGAAAGACTTGTTACCAAATTTTAACAAGAAATTCCTCAAGTTGTCTTTTCTGAAAGCCTGACTAGTCTATATTTGTTGTTGTATCAAATGTTGATGATCTTCTACAACAATAGAATCTCGGGCTACCTTACTTAAGGTAATATTAGGTAGTCCAAGATTAGTGTTAATCAGGGTCTGTGAAACCTTAGGATTTAGTTATTTTCTTTACTTGAGGTATACAGCTGTATTCTTTGATTTTTTAGTGAAGGTCCATTACCAGTATTTTAATTTCTGGCTATATCAAACATACGTTTCTTTTTTCACATTACCATTTGTCTTCATGTGTAAAAACCATTCCCCTTTGCTCTAGGGGATGTATTGCTTTTATACTTTATATTTAAGTCCTCTCATACATGACATGCATCTCTCAGATAGGTTGATGAAGATGACATACCAGTTTTACAGTATATAAACACACACACACACACACACACACACACACACACACACACACACACACACACACACTGTACCACCTCATGTACTCCTTTATCATGATGACAGTTGTCAGAGCTGGGACCTACTGGACCCCTTGCCATGCCATTCATCGTGCAATCTTTGTTTTACACCATGACATTTTTCTCTCCTTAAATTCAACTTTTATTTCATTCACACAGTGAAACAATTAACCAAATATTTAATACAGTAAAAACTAGGACTAGCGTTATGCTATGGGCCCCAAAAGGAATATCTATGAATTGATTCTAGTTTGAAAATAAATCTATTTATTCATATGTTACCAAATTTTCCTGAATTTGTACGTAGCGGGCTAAAAGTGACAGACATATACTTTTTCACCAGAGGTGAGGCGCTGTAAGAATAGGACACTGTATCTTTAGTGCCCTCGGGTACCCAGTTTGATTGAGCCAAGTTCAATGTATGAGGTGTCTGTCTACATTAGAAGTGCATGAGCATTCTAGATATTACTGTTATCATCTGTATGTCAAAATACATACAAATGCTTTGAATGGCAAGATTAAAAAATAAACTGACTTCAAAAGCAGATCAACCCTATATGTTCTGCTTTGACCGTCTTGATGACCCCCACACTCTTAATTGATTTTATTCATACTTTCAGAGATTGACATTGAGATATCAAAGATATTTTTGTAGCAGTATTTCCTATTCTTACATTTAGTTTTTTTGCAAGCTGCTGAAAAACCGCGCATCCTTCTTCATGCTCCAAGGCTTTCGGTCCAACCCACTTCTGATCACCAATGTAGCGACGGAAAGAATCCAAGCTGACAACATTCATCTTCAAAACAGACAACTCCTTTATTAGCAGAGACCAAACACACACAACACCCAAGCTGGCATGCAGGCCGCTTATATAACCCCAGTCCCTTCAAGGTTGTAACATTCATGTAAATTGACGGGCCGGGCTATCCCAGCTGGCCAATCAGGTTCCCTCCGTCATGCCCTGCAGTCCCCTGGGGCACTTTTTTTCCACATGAGGCAATATCAGCACAGGTGCAGAGTGCAGAAATATATCCGTTGATAGGCAGCATTTATGGACCATGTTTTAAAAAACGTGAAAATAATTCTAGGTTTAGTAAAGTCGTTTAGAAATTCTGCAAGGTTGTATTTTTTATATTGTGATGAGCTGTGTTGCATGCAGTGATTGGATGGAGTGTGACGCTGCACTGATCACAGGGAGGAGTTTAACAGGACAAAGGGGACGCAGCTACATGAGTACCAAGACCACGGGAGTTGAAGCTATGGAGCACAAACACCCGGAGCACCTGCACTGCCACTTCACTGCACACCACGGAGCACGAACACCTGCACCCGGGACACTGTATTTATTGTTTATTGTTTGGGACCTCAAGCCACAGTTTGAAGTCCCCAATACCATTGATAGTAGAGGGGAGCCTTTTGATGAATAAAAACAGGACCATTGTAAATACACCGGCTGATTGGACATTCTATTTTTCCCCAGTCCACTCACATCCTGACAATCGCTTAATACTTTAATATCCAGATATCCAGTGTAACTGGATATTAAACTATCAATAAAAATATAAAAGAAACATTACTTTGGTCAGTATTTTTTTGTAAATTGTAAATTGATTAGTTATATGTTGAACCGAAGACTGCTGTATGTATAACTTTATCAAATTATGTGAGTGTAGTTCTTAGGAAAGGCCTTTCATGCTCCTAATAAGTCAAATTTGCTGTTTTGCACGCTTAACATCTCTGTTGCTTTAACCCTCACCACCCCCCACCAGGGTCCCCACACCACCGGGCCAGACCATATACTAATGTTATCTTATATTTCAACCCCCACAAATGAAAGTGTCAAACTACACCCATGTATACACTGAATATATATATATTAACAAAAACAGAAGAGTAATGGTGCTCTAATTGACCACATTAACCAAAGCATGATTTCCTGAGTATGGACATATGTATAAAATGACAAACCATATAATAACCATTAAAAAAAAGATTGCTTTATTGTATGTGAACCAACAGTTTGTATCCTGCTCTCGGAGCTGAAACTCAACAATTTATTTAAGATGAATGGACTACTGATCATTATCTGCCTAACTTGTAAGTTATTTGCATCAATGTTTATTCAAAAAAACAACTGAAGGGGCAAATTTATATAGACGTACTTGCCTTTATAACTGCTGCAATATTTATAGCTTTTGAAATTACAGAATAATTTTAGTTTTGAATATACAGAACTATTGTTACAAATATCTTATGTTTGGGAATTTTGAAGTTCTATTTTTTTTTTTCAAGGTACATTTGCAAGGCATGTTTCCCCTGGAGAGAAGGCAGCGCTAGAATGTGATCTCCAAGGAGCCTCTGAGATTATCTGGTACCAACATCGTGCAGGACAATCTCCTGTCGCTATAGTGCTCTTTGCAAAAGGTTCTTCTCTCCCACCAACTTATTATAATGACTTCCACAGTAGAGGATTCAGTACCTCCAGTAAAAATGGAGCCATTATATTAACCATTGAATACTTCACTGAAGCAGATTCAGCCACATATTATTGTGCCAGCAAAGAAAAAGGAGAAGTCATGTTTGGGAATGGAACTCAGCTGACAAATGAAGGTGACTGGAAATTTATTTCTACATCTTTTTTTAATAAGGAATATTTGCAGGAACCACTGCTAGATATTTTTCCTTTGGTATCTTGTGATATACGTAATCTCTTAATGACAGGTTTGTAGCAGAAGAAAACACAGCTATGCTTATTAATTCCACAAACATGTGATCGCTTCTCAGTGTGTAATTATACATTATTATACACTGCTGGGGATGCACTGCACATCCCAGAGAGCAGCAGTGTAGTTAAGGATACAGGCGGGTAAACTGAGTTTACCACTTCTCTTTTTACCACTACACCACTGCCAGAGAGGAGATATAGTGGAGACATACTCATGTCACATATCCACACAACATATATGATTTAATTTATCTGAATCATCATCCATTTCTGATGAAACTTGCTTCTTTAGTGCAAGCTACACCATACAGTAGGGGAGACCGGGGTTGGTTGTCACACTTTCTACTCTTTATTATTTTCCTCAATCTGGTCACATTCTGCAAGGTTCTGTTCCTTGTTATATTGAAGAATAACTATTCACATACAAATTGATGTTTTTTATTTCAGCGTAACTTTATTCCAAATATGATATTTAGACGGTTGAAAATGCGCCGGTCACCTGTAAAAGTCAAAGGTCAAAGTATGTTCTTGGTTTTACAGTAGACAATAATGCAACATTTTTTGTTTTTTTTTAAATAACAAAGTTTCTACTGTGTAAAATGACAGAAAAAGTTGTATTTTTACTTTTTATGTGAACATAAAAAATATAGACCTATATATATTTGAAATGTCGACCCATGCTACAAAATAATACCACAGCCTCCACAGAACCGGAGAACAAACAGTAAATAACTTAAATAAGCATTATATGGTGACATATCCCACATGTTGGTGTACAAAAGTAGACTTCTTCCTATAGGATGTATATGTAACAACCAACCCCAAAAACTATGTGACAACCTGCCCCAACCCGACTTTACATGACAATTTAATTCTCTCAGTACTACTGGGAGAACCTACTGGTTTTGTTTTTACACCAAAAGATAGCCAGTATCTGGTTCTATTAACATGGCTATCAGTTCAAATAAACTCCAATACTACTAAGAGATATAATATAAATAACAAGATATACATTTTTTACTTTGGGTATGAAAAAAAATGAAATATGTGCTAACCTTTATGTTAGATGGAATTGACCTCAAATTACAAGATGGTTGCGTCCCAGACAATAGAACACACATTTCAGTGTTAGTATCACCTGCCTGCACCATCTAGTGTCATAGTTATGAGCACTGTGACAACCAACCCCGGTCTCCCCTATACTCTGAGAATATGAAACATTATATAACTAAAGAAAGTCTAGTTTCAACTATTGGACAAGAGGTTTTCTAGCTATATGCAAAACATTAAAATAATATGCAGAAAGACACTTGGATGCATTATGTAACTTGTGCTAAACAAGGCACTTTCCTGACAATTGGACGTGGTTCTCTAGATATGTCCTCAGTGAGTATATGCATCCCCTTCAGGGGATAGAAATTATAATATACTTAATATGCTGCTTTTAAAAAAATATTATTTTAACTGTCTTTTTAAAAAATGTACATTGTATGAATGAGGAAACTGGTTAACATTGACAAACTGACATTTTTTAATAATAATATTTATTAACTTGGTAATTTTTATATATCATTTCTTCAGGGTTGCAAGACGATGGAAATAAAACAAATGAAAGGTCTTCTCTTGGGATAAGTGAGTCTAAAACCTATTTTAATGTTCGGAGTGTGAGGAAACTAAACCATTTGATTCTGCATTATTGATCTACTCAAATTCTATTAAAATCACACCTGTGCAGGGACCATAAAGCTATACAGAAATTAGACCTCTGACACAAAAATGGCTACATGAGTTGTGTAACATAGTTAACATGAAAAAAAAGAAACAGTGAGGGATGCTTCAGGAAATATTGTTATTCCATAAACTGGGCATTAATTCAACAATAAACACATTTTCAGATGATCAGGTAAGTTTTAAATCCATGAATATCTGAATTATAATAATAATAATAATAATAATAATAAGAAGATGTAAGCTGAACTTGAGGGCTGTGAAAATATAGTGTTGTGGAAATCTTGGTGAATACATTTTTAAATAGCACATATACAAAAACTGTACACATACGGCTGATCCGTGTAATGTCAGGTTTGGAGATTGGATTGTAGACTGCAGTTGTAACTGACAGCAGCCCCAGTTTGATATTTTGGAACAAGATTAAATTGAGTTTACAGATTAAATTGGTTTCGTGGTGCAGATGGAAATGTGGCTTTTTATGTATATATGGGTTTTCATGTACAGTGTAGCTGCCTTCATTTTAAATCAAAAAGATATAAGGAAGTTGCTTTGCATTAACAAGCAGGGTCTCAGTTTTGCTTGAATTTATTTAACAAAGTTAGTGAACTAGTCGCAATAAAGTAGATCTCAATCTTTTGAAGTGAAATTATAGTGTGCATTTAAATTTACTAATACAAAAAATCTAAATAATACTACACTTATTCTGTTTTGGGTTTTTGGAACTGTTTCTTTAGATGTTTAAGTGTAGTTTTATACGGTTCACAAAATGACCATCGAACAATTAGACATAATGTAATAGAACTAATGGGAAACAATAAAAAACAATATGAAATGTACATCGACTCAGTGGCCCATATTGAAAAAATGAAATTAAGTGACTGGAATATAGATTCTTGGGCTACAGAGGCAGAAGTTCTGGCAGCTGTAGATCTCCTGAATAGGCCTATACACGTATACATAGACTTAAAGAATAAGGACTTTTAAATACGAAGGCACAATAAAAATAAGAACGATCCAATTAATCTTTTGTACAACAATAACCATTTCTCAGTTATTGTATTTAAAGACAATGAAACCGGAAGAAAATCTGAATACTGTGGCATAATTAAGAAAGATAATCAAAATAAATCTAAAACAGTAAAAATAAACCAGGTTAAAGTAAATAATAAAATGCAAAATAGAGAATTAAACATGACTAAGACAGAGAATTCAAAACATAAAGATAGGAGACCCAAAAATAGACATGGTACCAAATACACAAAAGACAAGACAGAAGACATAGTATTTAATTTATCAAGTAAAACTTTAACCACATCCCAAAAAGCAGTACTGAGTAAAGGACTTAAGTTTATACCGACTAAAAGATACATCGATAAAGATAAACTGGCCACTGAATTGAAGGAGTGGGAGAGGCATGAGATTAGCGGAATATTTTTTCAATGAAAATATCTCAGATTCAGAGGGTAATTATGAGCATGGGATTAAAGTTAATAGTACAAGCACATGGACTCCTCGGATGGAAGAGATAAATGGTTAGATATGTATATTGAAGTAGTTAAACAAGAAATAATAGTAGGACTAAAGAAAAGATGTAAACTTAATCTAACCAATATTGAAGAACAAGCTATGACTGAGTTGTTAAATGATGATGATATAATGATAAGACCAGCAGATAAAGGCTCAGGAATAGTGATAATGAACACAGATGACTATATGAAATCTGTAGAATGTGAATTAAATAATACAGATACATATGAAGAAGTTAAAAGCAATAAGATCAATAAATCGGTAAAAGAGGTTAAGGAAATTGCGGAGAGACTATACAATAAAGGAATTATATCAAAAGAATTAAAGAAATACATGCAGCCACATAATGCAAGAACAGCCCTAGTAAGAGGAAATTCTAAAATGCACAAAGAAAATCACCCTCTGCGAATGATAGTCAGTACAATTGATAATCCAACACACGTAATAGCTGAAATAGCAGAAAAACAACTTAGGTTGCACGTTGAGAAATTACCTAACTATGTTAAGGATACAACACAATTTTTTAAAAGACTTGAATCACTAAAACACAACCTTCCAGAGAATACAATTTTATTTTGCATGGATGTAAAATCCTTGTACCCAAGTGTCCCTCGTAAAGAAACTTTAGAAGCTTGTCAAAAAGCACTAGATAATAAATAGACTAGATAAATCAATACCAACAGCAGAAGTACTGAACATGATCAACGTAGTTTTAGAAAACAGTTATTTTACATTTGTTAATAAGAATTACAAACAAAACGATGGTACAGCAATAGGATCTAAATTAGGAATGCATTTTGCCAGTACATACATGGGAAATGGGAAGAACAATTACTTAGAAAATCGGAAAGAGAACCTTTAGAATACATTCGGTTTGTAGATGATATTTTTGGGGTTTGGACACATGGAGAAGAGTCTCTCTTCCAGTTTCATAAAATAGCAAATGAAATACACAGTAATATTAAGGTGGACCTTCGATGGACAAGGAAAGAAATAGAATTTTTAGATACCATAGTAAAACTTGAAGAAGGTTCAATTGAGACTGACCTCTTCTGTAAACCTACTGACATGCACCAGTATTTACACATGTCCTCTGCACATCCGATACACACTAAAAGGGCAATCCCAAAGGGTCTAGGAATAAGAATCTGAAGAATATGCTCAAAAGAAAGTGACTATGTAAAACAAAGAAATGTATTAAAAACAAATCTTAAAAAAGAGGATACAAAGAAAGAATTATAGAGACGGAGTTAAGAAAAGTGGATAAACTAAAAGAGATGATCTACTAGATTATAAAAATAGAGATAAAAAGGTCAAAAGAGTCCCATTAATAATGACTTACTCTAAACTTTTGCCCAATATTTCTACGATAGTTTTGGAAACACTTGTGGATTCTACATAATTCAGAAAAATTAAAAAAGTATTTCTTAAGGACCCAGTTGTAGCATTCAAAAGAGAAGCTAATTTGGGTGATATTTTAGTTCACAGTAAACATAAAAGAATAATTGACAAAATAGGTTCTATGAACATGTGCACCAGTAGATGTAAAGTGTGTAAATACATTGTGGCAAGTTGGCTAAGCGGTGACGTCAGGCAGAAGCAGGATGGGAAAAAATACTGACACCAGGCACTGCAGTTTTTAAAGAAATACGCGGCTGGCCGCCGTTTTATTTACAAATAACAAAAATAAATCAAATATTTTAACAAAAAGAAATTGTGCTCACAGAGCAAAATAAATATGTTAAACCAAAAATAATCACGGACACCAAACAAACTGGTCAGGCTGGGCAATAGCCTTCACTGAACCTTAGGCAAGTTTCGTTTTAGCACTTTGATTCTTCACTCACTCGTTCCTCCTCTGAACTCCCACCCCTGCAGCTAAAACAGCAGGTCTTTTATATCCTGGCCGAGGGGTTAACTGGCTATCAATTCTCTCATTACCCCTCGGCCACAGTCTGCACAGGTAGCATTACTATGCGTGACTGCCAGCTAATTCAATAATAGCCAGCTGACAGTCACGCATTTCCTGAGTTTTTAAAGCAAAAACACGGCTACGCCGTAAATATATTTTAAATAAATACAACAACAAAACAACCGGCGCTTCGCCGTCATATAAATACCATAACTAAACAAACAAACAAATAAATACAAAATAAGCATGAGCGGAGGGAAAGCCTGTTCTAAAATAAATAAACAAATCAATGTACAGGGCACCTCGCCCTGTTACATACATGGACAAAAGTAAAAATATAATTAAACATAAGAATACCACATATCCACTAAAAACTAATACCTACTGTAAAAATAGCAATGTTGTTTATGGAATAGCCTGTGAAAAATGTGATGAAATAAAATATGTTGGAGAGACTGGAACAACTTTATATAAAATAATTCAGAACCACCTTTCATTAATTAGAAATAAAAAAATGAATGAACCAATAGTACAGCACTTCACCAGTCAAGGACATGACATAAATGATGTAAAGTTTGTAGTATTAGAACAGCTAAAATTAGACAATGCAACATATAGAAGAATAAAAGAAAGTAAATGGATAAATAGACTGAACACGATTATGCCAGCGGGACTCAACAGAAAAGAATGAACTAATTAACTCCAATAAATATATAACATTTAAATAAATAAACCAAGTTGTGCATGCTGATGCGCTGGGGAGGCCAAATCAAGACTGATCCTCAGAGTCAGCATTGCATGATATAATAAAAATATAAGTTTATATAAAGTAATGCTAATTAGAATTAATACAGATTCAAAGATAGAAATAAAAACGATGTCACAATATATAGAACACCATTACATCATGAAGAATAAATCATGGATTTGAATGTAAACAATAACAAGTCGCTGTCATGCCGTCAAAAACCTATAAATATCTCCAATGTTTTGATTCAAACACAGGCTCCCTTGAGAAAGATATGTACAACATATGGAAACGTTGGGCAGCTGGCTCTTTGAGCTTCTTCAAGTTTTACTATGGTATCTAAAATTTTTATTTCTTTTCTTGACCATCGAAGGTCCACTTTAATATTACTGTGTATTTCATTTGCCATTTTATGAAACTGGAAAAGAGATTCTACTCCAAGTGTCCAAATCCCAAAAATATCATCTACAAACCGAATGTATTCTAAAGGTTCTCTTTCCAATTTTCTAAGTAATTGTTCTTCCCATTTCTCCATGTATGTACTGGAAAAATGCATTCCTAATTTAGATCCTATTGCGGTACCATCGTTTTGTTTGTAATTCTTATTAACAGTATATAGAAGAAGCATTTTGAGTACACTTTGTTTCCACAATTCTTAAAAGTGTTATGGTTTAATTAACTTATTGCTGTGTTCTTTCCTTTGTATTTCAGGTCAGATGAAATCCAAGAATTGTGATTTATTCTTTATTCTTACAGTCAGCTTTTCTGTGATATTATTTCTTACTTTTGGTGGAATATTGCTTTATTGTATCAAAAGAAAAGGTATGTACACATTTACAAAAAGGCTTCACTATGGTCAGTGCCAAAGGGCCATATTTCCCAGTGCTCTGTTTTAACAAGGTGTGACTTACTTGATTTAGTAAAGTAAACAAATATGTTATAATCACTCATATTTTTTTTCTATTGCATGTGCCTTAAACTGTGCTTTTTAAGTGATCTATGCCATGGAACAACCACAAGTAAAATTGATCTTTTCAAGTTTATCTTGAATTTGTTATGAATACTACCTAACCTTACCTGGCTGCAGATTCCTGTTGTAAATTTTCCTGTGGTATATGTCTAAGGATCTCTGCTTGTACTGTGAAAACAGTTTGCACAACCCCTCATTCATTCTGTTGCATTACAATAATACATGTTTAATGTAAAAGCTGTTACCGTAGTAATGTTGGTAACACTTTATATTAAGGTGCTGCTTATTAATGTATTATCAATATATAATAGATGCTTAATAACTATGTTATACAGTGTTAATAAAGCATTATATATGGTTTATAACCATCCAATAGCCATAGACGGAATTACAGTTTTATAAAATGTTTTGCCACCTATTTGAAAGGTAATTCTGTCTATGGCTATTGCATAATTATAAACCATATATAATGCTTTATTAACACTCTATAATATAGTTATTACACACATATTATACATTTATAAACCATTAATAAGCAGCATAAAATAAATGTTACCATATTGTTTTGTGTGTTTAATGTTTTCAATTTTCAGTTGCAATTCATTAAAATATATGGTAGATTTGACTATAAAAATAGTTTTTAACAATATCCAATCAGTTAAATATAGTGCACAAACAGAAGTGTAACAAAACAGCATTTTTTAAAGTGGCAACTAGCTAATGTCAAACTAGGAGTCATTCGTTTATACATGTGATAATCAGGGTGCATGTAGTGCAAGGTTAGAAATACCTAAGAGGTTTTTCTTGACAAACATATTCAGGTTTTGGAAAAACAATAAAAAATAACACATTTATTAATAATTACAGTTTTGTTTATTAAAATACAGTTTCACATCATGACAAGAGCAACCAATTCCATGTTAAAGAGGACAAAAAGGATGATTCAGAGGTAAGATGTATTTTTAATCTCCGTCTTTCCCTGAGCAGTTTCTGGATCTGCATTTCAGAATGAATGTGAATAAGTAACAGTGATCTAGTGCTTCAAAATCATGAAATCACATTATGATATTTCACAATCCATAACATCTGTTTGGGCCTCATTTACTAAGCGGTGGTAATTTGGCCAGAACTGCTGGAGGAAAATTGAGATAACTGTGCGTGGTATTTCCCAAAGTGTCACGCCCTATTTACTAACTAATTAGAGTAAAAAATACCTATCATAAAATTCTAATTAGCATACAGATTGTAGGTGGCAAGAGGTCTGAAGTTGCGCACAGTATTTATTCTATTGACAACAGGTGAAGGAGCTTACTTACTGGTGGCGGCAGGGTGAAAAATATGAGAGAGATAAAATAAAATATGCTGAAATAATTTTGTTTCAATTTTAAATAATATTTTATTATCTATGTGTCCTACAATAATGTGAAGCCTCAGCATCAGCATGGTTTGTTTTGTACTGTATTACAAGTAGGATAGGCAAACAAAAAAAAAGTCTACTAGGTATTCATTTGATTTTACTACTGTACTGTTTAAGCCTATTGTATATATCTATATTTTTACATAACGTAATGTGTACAAACACATTAATGTTATTGTAATATGCCCTAATATTTATTAGGTTATTCATATTTTTCTTTTTACTAAACAAACATAAATCGACTGAAAACATATATAGTACTTTAATTAATTACTGTCAAAATAAATATACAAATATGATGAATGCGCTTGGGGTCAGCGAACGTAGTGTAGCAACAATTAAAAGAAAAATGTACACTGTAACTATGGCTTGGTTTACATGCACTTGAAAATCAACTCTACAGTCATGACTGTGACTTTTCACGCGAATACATTGTGAAATAGCAAAAGAACGTCCTTTTGGCAGCGCGACTTTAAGGGCAGGGTCAGTCACTTTCTCATGATAAAAATAGCTGTAAAAACCCATGTAAACCGGAGCAGGAATCGAGCTTGTGGCTCACGAGGTTTCAGCAGTCAAGATCTCGTTTTTCTGACTTAACATCGTGTAATCTCCAGCAGAAAGGCCGTACAAAACATAGACCCCCCCCAACACACACACACACACTGTACATTTATGGACTACTTCAACATTGGATAAATTGGTCACTTTCTGCACAGAATCTGAGCAGAATGTTCTCTGTGAACACACCCATGTTTGTATCTTCATGGCAACGCATGAAGCTCTCCTCACGATATTCAGAGTCATTCTTTTCCTACTTGGTAAGCAGACACAGACATTTAAATATCCCCTCCCCTAAATGATTATGAATTGAGTAATCTGCATTGGTACGGACGATTTTTTTTCCTAAATCAGAACTGCGTAGCAACGCATTTCCTGAAAAGTATGGCAAACAGGTCATGAGGAAAACGTTAGGTTACTTACCGTAACCCTGGTTCCCTGAAAGTGAAGACAAACCACCAACAACATTATGTATGGGATATGCCTACCTATTGGTAGGTATTTTCTGAGCTCTCTATACCAGAGCTGCTGATAGACCCCTTCCTGGGATGACGCCCTCGGTCCCGCCTACCGAGGGATTAAAACTGTCATACTGAGGAAGCCATTTCTCTTTTTCCATAGAACCCGTAAGGGCAACCGATGCAACCTTGTGGTTGGGGGTCGTCTTCTCTTTCTAACCTAATGTTCCCTTTCATTTCGAAGACGACCACCAACAACATTACGTATAGGGAAATGTATACCAGAGCCGTCGCGAGGGAGAAGGAACAGCAGCAGATGAGGGACGCATCAGAACTGTATAACCCAAGGTTAGCGGTGAGAGCGTGCAACCTCAAGGACCCTCGTGCCTATAGAAGGCAAGGAAGGATCTACCACATTCAGTGGTAGAACCTGGAGAATGTATGTGGCGTAGCCCAGCTAGCCATTGTACATATATCGGACAGTGAGGCCCCTCTGAAGAGGGCCCAAGATGTAGCCAACCCTCTCGTAGAGTGCGCAGCTACTCTCCCAGGTGGGGGTAAGCCAGCACTGTCATAAGCCGCAGAGACTGTGTCCGCAATCCAATGCGACAGTTACTGCTTTGAGAGGGTCTGTCCTAGGATCTGTTTACCGTGACAGACAAAGAGCCGGTCAGTATGACGCAGAGCTCTTGTCCCATCCACGTAACACCTCAATGCCCGCACCGGGCAGAGGAAATCCAATCACCTATCCTCCTCTGAAGCAAACAGAGGTGGATGGAAAGACTCCAATTCCACAGACTGAATCATGTGAAAGGCTGTTATCACCTTGGGGAGGAAAGCAGGGTTTGTACGCAGTGCCTGCAGCTCACTGACCCGCTTTGCGGAGGTAATAGCCAAGAGGAAGGCTGTATTCATAGACAGATGTCTATGGAGTGTATGGGCTCAAACGGGGCCTTCGTGAGAGCCTCCAGTACAACATCAAGACTCCATTCGGAAAGAACAACCCTCCTAGGAGGGCATAACCATGAACACCTTTCAGGAAACGGGTTGCTAAGAAATGCGCATCCAAAGAAACCGAATCTACGGAGGCATGGCACATAAAGATAGCCGCTAAATACACCTTCAATGTGAAAGGAGCAGAAACTGCAAGATAACTGGCATGGGGCAAGAAACTGGGTCATGACTTCTAGTCAGACATCAATTCTGGAAATACTTCCACTTATAGGCATACAGCAATCAAGTGGAGTCTGCCCTACCACTCTACAGAGTACCCACAACCACGTCTGATAGCCCTAGGGCTGTCCAATGGTCATGTTCAGGGGCCAGAGCCATAATTGGAACCTCCCAGGTTCCAGATGCCAGAGAGTACCTCTCACCTGACTGAGGAGATCCAGGCAAAGCGGGATCTCCCAGGGCTGACATTGTATGAGCTGGCATAGGGTCGAGAACCAGATCCTCCTGGGCCACCGAGGGACCTCTAGGAGAACTGTCGCTTTCTCTAACCGGACCTTCTCCAAGAAGGCCGGGAGCAACGGTACTGGTGGCAATGCTTAAAGGAGCATCCTGGGCCACTCATGGGCTAGGGCGTTGATGCCTAGTGGACTGCCTAAGCGGTGGAGGGAATACCACAGGGGGCAATATATGTCATCTCCGCCGAGGCGAAGAGATTGACCTGCGCCTTCCCAAACCATTACCAAATGCACTCCACAACCTGTGAGTGGAGTCACCACTCTGACGGATGTGCGCCCTCCCTCGACAGGAGGTCTGCTGCCCAGTTCACCACTCCGGGGACAGCAGGTTCCTTTGCACCCAAGTCAGGAGCCGGAAGGTGATGCAGTGCAACCCCGGGGATTGGAGACTGCCCTGGTGGTTGACATACGCCAACACTGATGTGTTGTCCGTTCGGACCAGCACATGTTTTCCGTGCAACACTGGAAGAAAGTGCTAGAGCCAGGAAAACAGCCTGCAGCTCCAGCACATTTATGTGCATGGCTATCCAATGGCCCGACCAGGTGCCGCGGACCCCTCTGCCTTCCCAGGCCACCCCCCCAACCCAAGTTGGAGGCGTCTGTCGTCACCACTTGTTGAGTTAACACCACTCCCTTCCACACGCCCCCGCGTAAATGAGAGGGCATTGTCCATCATCGCAGGGCCACGGAGCATGTGTGAGACACTGTCAGCCGACGGTGTCTGTCACACTTGGGGTGTAAGTGGAACGCACTGAGCCACGCTTGGAGCGATCAAAAAAAGAAGCCAAGTTAGAAGCAACAATTGTTTGAATTTTGGGCCCCAGCACCTTTCCAATGCCTATTTGCTTGATGCTTGACCAGGTTGCCTCAATTGCTTCTCCTAACTTGGGCTTTTGTGTTTGTTATCACCCCTTTAAAGGGCTGTTGCATTTTTCTAACTTGTTTTTTTACATTACATATATCACTTATTTTTTTACTTCATCAGATAATGAATAAAGAAACAAGACAAGAGAGTAATAAGTAGAGCAATACTAGATGGTAACTTTACAAGTAAAGTTGTGGGGCTTGCTTTATTGGGAAAGTGGTCAAAGTAGCTGATTTGTGTCAAAAGTCACATTGTTTACTAATTGTCTCATGCTTAGAATGTGCTAGAATTTGAAATTTCTCAAAGTTCTATGACAGTTAATTCAACAGTGGGAAGTAGCCTACTGAAAGGAGTTGATGCGGTTACTAAAACAGCTGTACCTCGGGATTGGTAGACACCATTCCTGTTTTGATTTCATATTTGAATAGCTGAGAAGTAGAGGAAGATTTCATTTACTCTAAGTATTTGTCTAACTTGTTGGGAAAGTGGTCAAAACGGCAGTTATTTCTAAAAGTTCACAGAAAATGTAGTTGGTGCGGTTGCTAAAACAGGTGTACCTCTTGATTGGTAAAAGTTATTTCTGTTTTGATTTCATATTTGAATAGCAGAGAAGTAGAGGGAGATTCCATATGCTCTAACTTTTTGTCTTGTTGGGAAAGTGGTCAAAGTAGCTGATTTGTGTCAAAAGTTACATCGTTTGCAGTAAATAGAATGTTGTAAGTTTAGGAGTTTTTAAACAATGGGGAGCTTTAGAGTGTTAAAAAAGTCCCATTAAAGTGAATGAAGGTGGACAAAAAAAAGGACAAAAAGCTTAATAGTTTAAAAAGTATAAAATATATCAAAAAGTTGTATACAAGCACACTATTCCAGACCGGTCTACACTTTTTAAAGTTTGAACGCATGCTTGTAAGCTTAAACGGTGTAAGAGGAGTAGCGTGCCAAAGAATAAGAAGAAGAAGAAGAAGAAGAAGTTTGTCGAAGATTTAAAGTGGGGAAAGAGAAATGAGAAAAGATTTGAAAGTAAAATAATGGTAGAAGGGACTTTTGGACAGTATTGAAAGTGTAAACATTGTATTCTTTTAGTTGCAAATGTACACCCATCAGTGGTGAAACAATATGTCTATTTTGGTAGGTATTAATATATTGATATTTACATAGGTACAAAACTACAATGTTATGAATGGTTAAAAAGGTACATATGCATGTCAGTGCTAAAGGGTAGTATATTAACACATTTTAATGCTGAAAAAAACATTATTCTCCTTGTTATAGAGGTGTTATGAACTTAGGCCAATGTAAGGCATTTGTAAAGCATTTGATCTCTTCATAAAACGCCATATCCATGTCCTTTGCCTTTCTTGGCCATGGTTTGACTTCAATGAGTGCATCATTTGCATGCGCCCATTTTCCAGTAGCACCCACAGCAAGAAGACACACAGACACAGACGCACACACGCACACAAGGAACACGCTGTCCAGTGGCTACGCCCCCTGCTCGTGCCACAGTTCTGACTGAGGTCTTCACCTGTCAGTCTCACGCGCAGGAACACCCAGAGTGTGAGCATAGCGGAGCGAGCCAATTGTATATGGAGCGGGGGAGCGGAGCGGTGTAGTTCCTTAAGCGGACGTTTCCGGCCCGCTCCTTTACAGCACGGAGAAGAACTGAGCATAGTTTTATTTTTCTTAAATATATGTTTGGCCATGGATTTTGGACAAAAGAGGAGACAAATACAGATGCAGTCACTTTGCAGTTTCCATTTTTACATTTTCCAGTATCAAACCACAATTAGGCACTTTTATGTTTTGCAGACTTGAGAATTGAATTTTTTTTTTAAAAAAAGCTTTTATTTTTCTTGTATATTCAATGTGATTGACGTGGCACTTTATTAATTATGATTGATATATATGATTGCTGTATCTACTATAGATACTAATGAGAGCAAAACAAATACAAAAGAAAAACAAGGGAACCGCAGATCTTTTCAAGAAAGCTGGGAGACTTTGTTTAAATGGATTTTATATTTTTAAACGCTGCAATAACAGTTCTGCTTGTGAAGCATCCACACTATAATTTGACAGAACAGGTGATTTATTTGCACTGTGCAGAATCTTATTTTCCCATTGGTGCTTGAGCCCCGGAGCACTCACGGAATCACCGCCTGTGCACCTATTGTCAGTGATTAAAGCCTGGTTTTCAAACGAACTGATTACCGCTCAGCAGTACTGTATTGGTATAAGAAAAGTGTGTTTTTAAAAAATTAATTTCAGCTTTTCAATCACTTAAAATATGCTGACGATAATGTAAACAACACCAATCTACGAGTCCCAAGCTTTAAACGTGTTACTGTTTATAGATAAGAACTCAACTTTATTATGAATATTGTGTTATTGTGTTTTAAGCAACATACTACGATAGTGTTCATTATGGTAATTGTTTGCTTATTAGTTTTAAAATATTTAGTAAAACATGACCTATTGTTTGATCTCGTTAGTACAACCGGCCCCCTTTGCTAATGACATCTTTAGTCAGGGTCGTAAACAAGTATAAATCTCCACATTTTTGTAAAATGACTTTAGATGCAATGCCTTTCAGTAAATGAAAACGATAAACTTCGCATCCCGAGCAGAGGGAGAACACAAACGTAAAACACCATTAAGTGGGGTTGGCATTGCAAGGGAGATGAAGGGAGGTTTCACAGTTCCGATCGAGTGACAGTTTTCTAAGCATTATTTGTGAATGCTTATTCACCATTGCTACACCCCATTAGAAAATTGACTTTGTGCATTTTTTTAAAAAATTATTCATCATTTAATCATAAAATCACAATTTACAAGATTAAATACGCTGCTATACCTCCTGGGCACTGCCAATAGGATCACACGACTGCGATACTGCACGCCGATTGGCTCAGTGGATATGTCGGATTTTGCTAAATTAGAAGCCTGGTGTATAGCGCGTCATGGAAAGAAAATCATTTGAGTTGTATTTAATGTAAAATCATGTTTTGAGGACAAAGGACATCAGAAAGCAGGCACTGTGAGATGAATGAATGATCCTGCTTTTAGCTCAGTTTTGGTGCGAATGGCATTGCGTTTAGCATCTGTCTCTCTCTCTCTCTCTCTCTCTCTCTCTCTATATATATGTTCCCGATTGTGGAGCTGCATTTGTGCCATATAAAAATGTGAGAAACATCATCCGTGTATATGTGTGTGTCCATCTATCTGTGGTTATTGTTCTTATACAGTTCTACAGTTATGCACGATACAGCGCTGTGAACATGGTTTATATTTTCTGCACTCTTAAGGATAGTTCATACACTAGTACAGGGTGGTCTGTCAGTCCCGTCGACTCACTCATATGTGTTTGTGGGTTGCTTTGAGCACCCTATGAGATATTCGGATACAAATAAGCCCTGTATAAAGCTAATTTCATACGAATCATATGCAAAGTTTGAAATGTACACATTTTTTCAGTACCAAACAATAATAAATAGAAAGCGTCTTTGAATTCAGTAACTAATTTATCCAGGCCAATTTAATTTATCCAGGCCAATTTACAATTTACAATTACACATTTATACAGTTGGGTTTTTTACTGGACCAATCTAGGTAAAGCAGCAGTGTGTCCCCAACCTGGGACGGAACTCGCAACCTTCCAGTCAAGAGCACAGTGCTAACCAATACTCCACATATGCTACAAGTGAAGAAGCACTAATGACTCGTTGTATAACTTTTTTTAAATTTTTTTTTACATGAAACCTACTTTTTGTATATAGCTATACAAATGTCAATTGCTCTGGATAAAAGCATCAGCCAAATCAATTAATATGACATATTTTTCTGGCTTGCTATTTATTAATTTATTAATTTATTTATACATTTATAATATAAACATTCATTTATACATTTATTTATTTAAAAATATTTATTTCTAAATATATTTATTCCTCTATGCATTTTTTAAAATCATTTATTTATTTCTACCTAATAATTATTCCTTTATTTATTTTTAATTAAACCAGGAACTACAGTCTATCGGAGATCAGAGATTTAGACAAGGAAGCTACATGCCCCTCTTGCGTACAATTCCATTCTACCATTCCTCTCAATGACTAATAGGCTACCAGTATACTATAGGCTATATATTTTTTAAGATGATTTTTTTTTTTTTTTAATATATGGGTAGGCCTATACAAATATCAAATGCTCTGGATAAAAACATCAACCAAATCAATTAATGACATGTATTTTCCTGGCTTGCCATTTGTTAATTTATGTAAGTTTAAAAATTAAATACATTTCAACAGCTACCCAGAGTAGTAGCGGGTTGTAAATTCGAACCTAAGGATAATCTTTTTTTGTGCGATAAGTGCTGTTTCAAAACATAAATAAATCGCTTAGTGTAACTGGTGTAGTGTAACTGGTATGGATATCAAAGTGCTTGCGTTCCCTGGTACTGCTGATTTTAAAACCTGGAAGCTGGAGATTTTCAGTCGCGCAGATCCTTTGTGCAAACTCGTCAAGTACGGATGTAAGCATCAAAATTGGGGGAATTCCAACAGCTGACCGGCGGTGCAGCGGGCTAAAGCGTGTCTGTATCAGCGTAGAATTCTCATGCTGCAGCTTCAAACCCTGGAGGTTTTTTGTTTTCCATGAGTAAGAAACGGAAGATGATGATGATGATGATGAAAGAAGGAGAATGACAATTTTACCTTAGTTTGACGACTTATATCTCAGTGTGTATTAGAGGTATTTAAATTTTTTACATTCGATCTAAGACAGCTTAAAACTTTATGTTTAAAGTGGAATGGTACTTGTTTAGTTTTGCCGCTGCAACATGGTCAAAACAGCAAAACTCTTGGTGCTGTATAGAGAGTCTCGGCAGTTCCGACAAGTTTTTCTAACTTGTAGTGAAGAACTACCGTTCCTCTCAATGTATGTATATATATATATATATAGAGAGAGAGAGAGAGAGAGAGAGAGAGAGAGAGAGAGAGAGAGAGAGTCTAGGTCCAGGCCCGGCGGCAGCATGAACGCTGTGGGGGGGGGCATCCACTTATTTAGGGCGGGCTCGATTTGGAAAAGACAATTAGCTTGTATTCTCTGCTACTTTACTTCACTGTGATGACAATAAACAAACAAACAAATAAATAAATAAATCATATGACAGCACAATATTATGAACTATCACAGCTCTTTCCGGGAAAGTTTTTTTTTTCTTTTGAATTATTATTATTACTGCATTAGCAACAACGGGGTGTCTCAGCAACAATACTTGAAACGAATACAATCATACAGTGAGCAGGCCCTCTACAGAGATGCAATAAACACATTCCCCCACACACCACATTACTGTAAAGTAACGAATGTACATAATGCTTACTTTCAACTGACTATTCAATACTGAATATAAAAAACAGACGCTTGTGTAAACAATCCGACAAGGTGGCCCTATGAAGGGGTTTCCAAACACCATAAGCACCTTGACATTTCTAAATTATTATTATTATTATTATTATTATTATTATTATTATTATTATTATTCTGCTTTGCTTTACTTTGATTTGATTAATAATTTCGCATAGATTTTTTATTTAAGCGATAGTCCCCGTCAATGAAGGCTCTCGTGTTTTAGTTGACCCGCGACTGGGCGTCCCAAGCCGAAGGCGAGTTCGCTAACGAAAGTCAAGGTCAACTATAACACGGTACAGCCATCGTCGAGAGGGCACTATCTCTATTAGAAAATTATTTTACCATTGTTTTCTTTAAAAAAAACACCTTCAAACCTAAATTTACCTTGAACTTGTACTGAATCGTCAAGTACCATTCCGCTGAGTAAAGACGTTCTAAGAAAATAGTCCCGAACATTTTTTTAAATAAAAAAACAAGCATGACATACATATACAGAGAAAAATAATGCATTGTTAATTAGTAAATTGATTTAAATGTTTTATTAACTTGTTAGGGTTTTACTGGACGAACGGAGCAATTACTGGACAGTCCGTGTACGATGGAGTCTGAACTACCAGTACAATCTCTCTTTAAAAACCACTATAAAATGCCTCCTAACTCACCATGTTTCTACCTTCAGTCAAAACCTCTCTCTCCTGAATCTACATATGAATGGAGCAATATTACGGAACTGTCCGCATCTTGATTTGTTGTTGTTGAAAGATGCTGTGTCTGTGCTCCAGTCGAGCTGACAGTCTGTGATTGGCTCTCGGCAGTTACAGGTACAGGATTGGCTGCTTTCGTCGATGCAAAGTACTGATTGGCTGGTTTTGGTGGATAATAAAATTAATTTGGACCAATTGTGTCTTTGTTTAGTATTTACTGTCCAATAGTGAACTACGCTTAAAAATACAGCAAGTCAAAAAGAAAAAGCCAGCACTTGCGCGGATTGATTTTAAATTTGATTCACAGTTGGTGCTGAGACATTGCAGCGGGCATCTACCGCTAGAACTGGAAGTTGATAGTACCTCTGGGTCATCCTGAGCCATCATCTTTTGCTCCCTCGCCTTTGGGGCCATCATCACGTGTCCTGCTGGTAACAGTGTGCAGGTGCAGGTGATCAATAATCAGACAAACAACGATAATCCAGTTGCAATGAAGGTTTCATTGTATAATCCAATGCCTGATGGCTAACAGCAGTAAACAATAACAATGTTAAGCAATACAGCGTTGTGTATTGCTTTTTTATAATCTACGGGTTTGCCCTGAACTAATAACAGTTTTAGTTCACCCACACGTAACACACACACAAACAAACAAAACACTCCCGTTTCACAGCACAGGTTCTCCTTCTGGTCATTTAATGTAACCATTCACAAAGAAACAGATCACATCACTGCGTCCCCTTTTTATAACGTCACCCATGACTCCTTGGTCGACGAGCGCATCCACTCCTCCAATCCGCGGATGCCACGCAGTTTCCTGTCCGGGTCATTGGTTTTGTGTACCGTAGCTCTGCCCCCTTTCTAGATGGCCGACTTCCACCTAACCCTGGGAATAAACTGTCGTGCCATTTAGTCCAGGGTATTCTGTATCCTTTATGCAGATGCCTCGCAGGTCGGGAGGGAGATCTAACACCAAGAATCATTCAATCTCAGTCACACCAACACGAAAAATATTTGTGATAGAAGAAGATTGATTTTTTTTTCCCGCAAGCGCGCAAAGCAGGTCTAACAAACATATTTCTCGTTTTCCTACTGTGCAACCGCCAGACTGCTAAGGCAGATGGGATATCAAAATCAGCACTGTAGTCCTAGTTGTATTTCAAGGTCATTGGAAGAGACAATGCTTGGCTGATTTAATGTGCAGTTATTTTTTTTTTTGCAAATACGTTGAATGCCCCTTGATTATAGGTATGATAGTAAGTGTGTGTTTAGAAGCTTAATAGTCAGTATTAATAATTGATTTAAATTGATTTAAATGATAAGTTGGTTTAATTTGGTGTGAAATGGTGGAAATGGTGTTCGAAATTTGTGTAGGTACTGTAGAACTGCAGAACAGGTTAACAGATTTAAAGGTTTTAAAAAACAGTGCAGCTTGTTATCCTTACTGTTTTTCTAATTTGCTCAAATAAGCATAACATGTTTTTAAAGTAACATAGCTAGTGCTATGTTAAACTTCATTTATTTGGCTGCATTATGTTGGAAAAAAAAGAACAATGTCAAATATATATGTAGCATCCCTGACTGGTTTCGAGGTCTGTTTTGTGCTATAAATTATTATACAGTACAAGTTCTCAAAAAGACGCAGGAGAATGAATGCGTTTTACAGCTTTTATTTGTGTCCGTCACTCAGACTGTTTTTCAAACTCAACACAATGAATGAAACACTAGTACTCACTAGTAACAGAGTAACAGAGTAATAAAAAAAATAATGCAAGTCAATTATATATATATATATATATATATATATATATATATATATATATATATATATATATATATATATATATATATATATATATATATATATATACGTGTGTGTATCTTACTGTACATCACTGGGTTCAGAAATGCAGGGGAAAAAGTGTGGAATAGCCTCCCCAAACGAAAGACTCACGCGCCACCTATGCGGATGATGTACAGTAACTGTACATCATATTGTTCCTATAGTTCTTCAAATTCCAGATTTCCACAAGCATATAATAAATACCAAAAAAGGTTTGTTTCAAGGTAATTCTTATCTTAACTTTACTTGAATAGTGGGTTTCATTTTACATTCTGTGTTTGTGTATTTTCTGTTTGCTTTGGTCTATAACAATAATTATAATTAGCATGGATAATTTGCATGCATAACTAGCATGGATACATAGTTGCTACTTTAAATATGTCATTAGGTTAATGCTGTTGTCTAATTATGATTTTTTTTCTTTTCTGTTAGACAATGAAGACTATAAAAGAAGCTAATAGTGATTATGAGGTACTTTTTTTTAAATTTTTTTTTATTATATTCCATTTACATATTGATAAATCCATAAATAAATATAAAAACAATTAACTTATTTTCAGGACCTGTTGCATCGGAACAATTCAGTGTATCAAGTGTGCAGCAACCAACCTAAAGTGACAACAAGTGATTCCAGAATCAGCTACAGCAGGAGATAATCAGAAATGTATTTGCAGATACATATATATATATATATATATATATATATATATATATATATATATATATATATATATATATATATATATAATGACATGGTGGTAATTTTACTCCAGATGGAAACTGGTTCAATTTTTTTTAAACAGTCAGATTGTCTTTCATTCAGCAGTAGTGTCAATGTCAGTACAATAGTCTATATTATCATGGCAATGGAAACTTATAATGAAAAAATATATGCCTTTATTTTGCACAACCAAATGTGTTAAATTGAAAACAATTTTTTACAGTAATATATGAATGAGGCAGCAGTGTGGAGTCGTGGGTTCAATCCCAGGTGGGGAACACTGCTGTTGTACCCTTGAGCAAGGTACTTTACCTAGATTGCTCCAGTAAAATCTCAACTGTATAAATGGGTACTTGTATGTAAAAATAATGTGATATCTTGTAACAATTGTAAGTTCCCCTGGATAAGGGCGTCTGCTAAGAAATAAATAATAATAATTACTGCACCATGAATCTCCCCTATCAGCAGGCAATTTTTAAACAAAACATCACCATTTATATCACTCTGCAACAAGCAGAAAAATACATTAAAAATAAAGAGTGACAAAAAACTGAGACCAATAACAGCTTCATTTAAGTAATTTTAAGTGTAAGGAGGAAAAAAATGAAAAAAAAACAAGGGAAAAACAATTGACCCTCACAAATTTGTATTTGCGTTCAGTGAGAGAAACAAGATAATTTCTCCAGATACACTGAAAGATACCCTTCTTAACTTTTTTTCTTAAATATTTTTAAGAACATGTTTTAGATAATTTTGTAAAGTGTTCATTGTGTGCCATTGAAGAATTGTTAAACTGACTAAATGCTTTTTATATATATATATATATATATATATATATATATATATATATATATATATATATATATATATATATATATATTTGACAGCTTTAATTTATGTTGGTCAAATTACCTTTTTCAATTATGCATTCATTTTTTTAAATTTGTAATTTCAAATTTTGTCCTTACACAAAAAGTATACAGCAATTAAAGAGATGCAGATCGAGCTAGAGACACCCAACACAAGACTTATTGCTGTAAATCAGAAACATTAAGATTGTACTCACTAAACATTATTAAAGGACTAAGTCAAGTAAATGAATGTGTATTCAGTTTATCTAAAAAGAGGCACATCTAAATACCCTGTTGTTTAAATCAATAAAGGAGACTTTGTGGAAACCAACATCTATAACAGTGTCTGTGAGTCTCTTTAGAGAATTGCCAGGGTTGTTTCTAGGTAAAGATTTTTGTTAGGATTTTTATGAGGGTGAGGGTGTGTTGTCTCTCCCTCTCTCTGAGTGGTCAACCCTGCCCATCTAGGAAGAACGACAGAAGGAGCTCTATTCGTAAAATGGAGTTCAAACCACCACAGAACGTCAGCGTCTGGAGCAAGGAGACGAGACAGGCAAGCAAGGCTGAGGAAGACAGCTGGACAAAGAAAATATTATTAGTTACGGACCCGAGGGGACGTGTAATTAGCGGGGAAAACCCTGGGCAACCCCACAATGTATGGTAGGGAATAGCAAAGCTTAAGCTGAAGGCCCGAGCCGTGCGAGTAGCGAACGTGGGGGACGCTGCAAGAGCCGCAACTTTTATTTGTAGTTTCGTTACTGTGTTTTATTTTTCCTTTTGCTTTCGCCTTTTGTTTGTATTATTATTTGACGCACCTGTGTGTGCATTCAATTATAATTTTCCTCAGCAACACAGTGTGACTGTACACAGGGAATGTCCGAAATAATGCCAGATATTTCAACATCAGATTGTTCGGAAATATGGAGATGGAATTTGTGGCTGACTTCGACTTTCCCACTCAACAGTGTGTAGATGATTATGCATGTGTTGTGTCAGGAAATGCAAATGAAAACCAAATACAAAAGATGAAAAAATGCAATATTAATTTTTTAGGTCTGATCATCCTGAAAGGCCTCATTCTGAAAGGAAATACATTGTTTCCGAATCTCATTTGCTAGTTTATTTGATATGGAAGAAAACAAACAGGAAGTACTGCAGGGCAAAGATTTATTTAAATAACAAAAATAAAATAAATATTTAAACAAAAACACTGCTCACAGAGCAAAATAAAGGTTTTAACAAAAACAAAAATCACCAACACAAAACACCAAACAAATGACCCAGGTCAGGTTGGGCAAATCGCCTTCACTGTTCCTAGATTATTTTTACTTTACTTTCTGTTTCGTTTAGTTTCTTTCTCATTTCTTTCTCCTCTCTTTCTTTCGCTCCGTTCTCTCCTCTGAACAACCCACCCAGAGCAGGGAGAACTGCAGGCTTATATGCAGGTGACCATCTCCCGATTAGCAAGAAATTAATCACTTAATTAATTCGGGAGATGGCCACCTTCTACACAACAAAACAAATACAAAATAACAAATTGCACAGGGGCGGAGGGGTACCCCCTTTTCATGTGCAGGGCTCCTCGTCCTGCCACATATCCCCCCTAGAGGGTTGGCTACATCTTGGGCCCTCTTCAGAGGGGCCTCGCTGTCCGATATTTGTACTGCAGCTAGCTGGGCTATGTCGCATACTTTCTCCAGGTTATACCGCCTTAATGTGGTAGATCCTGCCCTGTCTTCTTTAGGCACAAGGGTCTTTGAGGGTGTAAGCTCACACCGCTAACCCTTGGGTTATGCGGTTCTGATGCGTCCCTCATATGCTGCCATTCCTTCTCCCTCGCGACGGCTCTGGTATACATTATCCCATACATAATGTTGTTAGTGGTTGTCTCAGATTGAAAGGGAACGTTAGGTTACTTACCGTAACCCTGTTTCCCTGAAAGAAGACGATCACCAATCGAATCAGTCGCCCTCACAGGATCAATAGAAAAAGAGAAATGGGTTCCTCAGGATGACAGTTTTAATCCCTCAGTGGGCGGGACTGAGTGAGTCATCCCAGGAAGGGGTCTATTCGCAGCTCTGGTATAGAGCTCAGCAATTACCTACCCAATGGGCAGGCATATCCTATACATAATGTTGTTGGTGGTCGTCTTCTCTTTCAGGGAACCAGGGTCACGGTAAGTAACCTAACGTTCTACCGGGCAAGTCAGAAAAAACATCATTCAACGCCTCAATTAACTTACGCAGCTCTCTTTGCTGATCTGGAAGTAACTGTTCCCCCATTGGAATGTCTCTGGTGCTAGGGTCCTCTAGACAGGGGCCTAAATCATCCTCTACTTCGCCTGGGGCTATAAATAAGGCCTCCCTTCCCTGCCAGGGCTTCAACAAATGAACATGGTAAATTTCGTGTTAATTTCAGCGATCAGGCTGCTTAATGTCATAAATTACCTTACATATAGCCCGAATCACCTCATATGGCCCCTGCCATTTAGCACACAGTTTCAATTCTGACGTTGCAACAGCGCTTTGTCTCCTAGCCGAAAGGTTTGAATGCATGCATTTTTATTGTACTGTTGCTCTTGTCGGTGCTGAGACAATTTTAGATTGTCCTGGGCCAAACGACCAACCAAATCCAGGCGATCTCTTAGTAGGAGCACATGCTGCACTACATTTTTGGACGAGCCTTTGTGCTTCTCCCACCCCTCTTTCAACAGATCGAGGATGCCGTGAGGCTGTCGGCCATACAAGAGCTCGAAGGGAGAGAACCCTGTCGAACTCTGTGGCACCTCTCTCACAGCAAAAAGGAGGTAGGGAAGAAGCGTTGACCAATGGTTTTGCTCTTGAATCACAAAACATCTCAGCATCTGCTTTAAAGTCTGATTGAAACATTCCACCAAACTGTCTGCCTGTGGTTGATAAACAGAGGTCTGGATGGGACGTATTTTGAATATTTTGTATACTTGCTGTAATCTTTGAGACAAGAAGTTCATTCCATGATCAGTCAATATCTCTTTAGGGATCCCTACTCTGTCTATATTCTGCACTATTTCACTATCGCAGATGCACTTGTAGACCTCAATGGAACTGCTTTTGGGTATCACATTTCATAATCTACCACCACTAACATATGCGTATACCTGGAATCAGAAGGTAGCAAAGGACCTACAATGTCCATCGCAATGCGTTCAAAGGTCTGAGCATGTGGCTACATATCTCAACACATCATTATAAAGTCCTACCCAATAAAATCGAGCCAATATGCGTTCCCTATATAACAATTGCCCTTTTATAATGAAATGTGGATATGCTAGCCACCCAGCGCCTTAAACATCCTTACCTTCAATAGACTGGACCTGCCCCCAAGTGTGCACCAGTGTGGAATTGTTTTTCTGGTCCCACATGGTCCGCGCTTTGGTCCCACATGTCCAGTATATTGAGAGGAGCTGGAGTATCCTCTGCCCTGGATGGCCCAGTAACATCGCCCGCTCGGTCACACTGCGTGCCAACCCCCTATGTTTGGTGTTTGCTACCATCAGAGTATTCTTCCACCAGACCCCAGCCTTGTCTCATTGATGCTCCCTCTCATTTTTTAATCAGTCTCTCTCTTTTTGTTTTCAAGGACAAAAAGTGGGGCAAAACATGTCAGTTATAAAGGGGAAAATCTCACCAATCGATTCCCCTTTTTCTTTTTCTGCCACGTTTACGTGTGTGACCAGGACTGCCATTCATTTCACCAATTCATTATAGTTTGGCCAGTCCTGGACCAGAATTACTGGGTGTGGTAGCCTTTCCGCCACTCCTACGTTTGATCGGTCCCATAATGAATACACTTTTAGTACGGGCTATGTTCTGTGTCTCCATGGATGTGGCTGCCACGACACACCGCCCAAGAGAGCCGTTCGAATTAAGTCCTGCTCACACCCTGTGTCCACTAATGCATGGGTTTTCACTTTCCTTATAACCACATCAACAATACAAGGCCCTTCCTGGCCGTTTCTCCATCACTTACCCACTTCTGATGCCAAATAACATGTTGCGACATCCCATTCCATTGCAGATGGGCATAACCTGGCGATATGTCCTGGCTGTTGGCAACTGGAACAAATAGGAGGGGCAGAGGGAGGTTACATATCTGTCCCGTTGCTGGTAAAGCAATGGGGCAGTGCAGCAAATCTACCCTAGCTGGGGGCCAACCTTGGCCTCCATGATGGGGGGGTAAGGTTGCCCATTGGGGTCGGCAGTCTAGGAGGTCTTGGTCCGGTCCCGGGTAGTGGTGGAACTGGGAGAGGAGTCGGTGCTCAGCTGCTCCGTGGTAAGGAGTGGTGAGTAGGCCGGTCTTGGAGGAAATCGGAGTCCTCGAAATCCTCGGCCAGTTTCATGGCAGCTTCCAGGGTGTCGGGATTGTGGCGCCGTATCCAGGCCTGGGTTTCGGCGCCAACCACATGGCGGAACTGCTCAGTGATGATAGCCTCGCTCATCTGTATCCTCGACTTCTGGGCGGGGCTTATCCAGTGCACCATGTGGTCACATAATTGCTGTGCAACTACCCTGGAGCGTGCATCCGGTGATCTCTCGTACTCCCTGAATTGTACCCTTTGTGTTTCCCCCGTGATGTTCAGGCAATGGAGAATGGCTTGCTTCACCAGGTCGCAGTGGTAGCCAACTGCTCAAACGCGACCAGGTATGCCTCTGGGCCATCCTCTACCGTCATCTTTTGTGCCGAGCCTTTGGGGCCGTCATCATGGGTCCTGTTGATGGTTGGGCATCATCGCAAATCTGACCCTCTCAATTAGAGCCATGTACCTCTACTCTCTTCTTCACTCCTCGGCCTCCCATCTGCTATTCGCCTCCAACAGCGCAGATAGTGTAGTGTGATCCATCCCGTGTCTGACACCATGTGTGGCAAAGTGGTTTGCTGTGTGCAGGTGTAGAGGTGATGTGATATGTAACAGAACACAGACAACAAAGTTCACGGTCCAAACAGATCTTTATTGTGTTTGTAATCTGGGTCATTGCAACTGTTTTAACACTAGAAAGACCGGAGATATACTCATAACTAGAAGCCCCGCAGCAGTCTTTCTGACTGCTGTATTCAAAACACGGTAAGTAGTATAACGAAAGGAGATGTAGTCAGATGTAATTAGTTTTTTTTTTTATTGATACGTCACAAACATCTGAACAACGAAGCATATTATATATATATATATATATATATATATATATATATATATATATATATATATATAACATCTGAACAGACATCGGTTTACAACATACATATTTATAAAACTAAAACGATGGCAATACATTTTTAGCTTTCCAACAGCAATCGGTTTATTATCAGATGAGCAAAAACAAATGAACAACGTAGATAAATAAACTTAGAAGAAATCATTTTACAGAAGCGCACAGCACAAGAAGTTATAAAAAAAGTCTAATTTCTTTCTCTTTTTTTGACAAATGGGTATTTCATTACCTTGAGTCCAAGGCTGTTCATAATCAACACAGATAATGAGCTTCTCCACACCGCCTTTCTGCACAGGGCACAGTTATCTGAAGTTTTGTTATTGTACTAGCCAACCTGGCATTGGCATCTCTTGCGGCTCTCACCGGGGTTGCCAGCTTCAGCTGTGGGTACACGCTTGGCAGTCTCCCTCTGTTCCAAATGCTTCTTGCGAAGTTCCTGTGCTAACTGTAAAATATATTCTCTCCTTGGTAAATTCTTCTCCATGCATTCTTTGTAAAGTACCCAGGAGTTGATGGCTGCTTGGTCCAATACATTGTAAAACACCTGAAAAGGCCACTGTCGGGAGCCATCTTTCACGGAATACTTCTGTGCCCTCTGGTATTTATTTTCACTAGTCCCGATGCTAATTGACTGACCAAAACAGCACAGCTGGCAAGCAGGCACCAGCGTTTCAAAAGGCTGATTGAAAAACAATAGACTGTCAGTCATTCACTTAGGCAGAGAGTAGAGACTAATCTAATTATACAGTGCCTATAAAAAGTCTTCACCCCCTTGAACTTTTTTCACATTTTGTTGTGTCAGTGCCTCAGAGTTTCATGCATTTAAATGTGGATGTGTTTCCACATTTAAATGTGGTGACATCGCTTAGCCATGTCACCTTTTGTACTGTCAGTCACACCCCCTTGGTTAGTGAGTGCAACCGTTTCTCCTCCAATCCGCGGTTGCCACATTGCTTCCCTTCTGGGGCGATGACTTGGTGTACTGTGGCTCCGCCCTCTTTCTACATGTCCGACTTCCACCTTTCCCTGGAATGAATTGCCAGACCATCCAGTCCTGGGCACTCTGTTCACTTTACACAGCACCCTCACAGGTCGGGAGGGAGATTTATAACCAGGGAGTCAAACCGAACCCGAACCGTGAACCGGTTTGAACCGCTTTATTTTCTCAAAACCAGAGCTGAACCGGAGTGTGGAAAAAATAATGCAAAAGAACCGAACGGTTAAAAATATGACCGGTTCGTGGTTCAGCTGTTTCTGTTTGTCATGCTCACTCTTCTAACACTGCTGCTGGGGATGAAGTGAGAGACTACCGACCCAACTCAGAGAAGCAAATTACTTTTTGAAAGAGGAATTGAATATCTCCTTGTTTGAAAAATATACATATATACATATATTGAAACATCTTAAAAACTTATTTGGAATTACCTTGCTGTCTTGTACAGTAATTTTAAGTTAAATGGCTTGTGACACGTTGTATATATATACAGTGTCTATAGAAAGTCTACACCCCTTTCAAGCCTTATAGCCTGGAATTGCATTAAAATAGTTTTTTTTTCATTTATCTACACATCCTACCCCACAACTTCCAAGTGAAAAAAATATTCTAAAAATTTGTAGAAAATTAATTAAAAATAAAAACTGAAATAGCTTGGTTGGATAAGTGTCCAGCCCCCTTGTAATAGCAATCCTAAATTAGCTCAGGTGTAACCAGTCACCTTCAAAATCACACACCAAGTTAAGTGGCCTCCACCTGTGTTAAATTGTAGTGATTCACATGATTTCAGGATAAATTCAGCAGTTCCTGTAGGTTCCCTCTGCTGGGAAGTGCACTTCAAAGCAAAGACAAAGGCCTTGAATATCCCTTGGAGCATGGTCAAGATGATTATTAAGAAGTGGAAGGTGTATGGCACCACCAAGACCCTGCCTAGATTAGGCCGTCCCTCCAAACTGGATGACCGAGCAGAAGGAGACTTATCAGAGAGGCTACCAAGAGGCCAATGGCAACTTTGCAAGAGCTACAGGCTTTTATGGCCAAGACTGTGTGCATGTGACAACAATATCCCAAGCACTCCACAAATCTGGCCTGTATGGTAGGGTGGCAAGAAGAAAGCCATTACTCAAGAAAGCCCACCTTGAATCCCGTTTGAGTATGCAAAAAACACTCTGAGATTCTGTAGCCATGTGGCAAAAAGTTTTGTGGTCTGTGAAACTAAAATGGAACTTTTGGCCTAAATGCAAAGCGTTATGTTTGGCGCAAACCCAACCTGGCGCATCACCCAAAGAACACCACCCCTACTGTGAAGCATGGTGGAGGCAGCATCATGTTATGGGGATGTTTCTCATCGGCAGGGACTGGGGCACTCAGGATAGAAGGGAAAATGAATGGCGCAAAGTACAGAGAAGTCCTTGAGGAAAACCTTTTGCCCTCTTTGTAAAGAAGAATGGTCAAATATTATCTCATGGGGGTGGAGACTTATCCTATTATGATCTTTGTTTTGTATTTTTAATATGTAATTTTTTTCTCAATAAAAAAACTTTTTTCCCCTTAAAAGTGTGGAGTATGGTGTGTAGATAAGTGGAAAAAAATCCTCATTTAAATGCATGAAACTCTGAGGCACTGATATATATATTACTTAAGGTGTAAAAGTAATTCACTTTTTTTATTAAGACATCTTAAAAACTTATACCTTGATATCTTGTACAGTATCAAGAGGTAGGGAAAAATACGTTTCTTAGTTTTATTTCATTTGTTTTAACTGTATCAGTTTAATCACGTTTTTTGGCTTGTCTGTGATCATCCTTTTTTATATGCTAATTATTTCACCGTTATTTATTTGAGTTCACAGGATATATCTTTATATTATAAAATCTGAACACCATGACTTGTAATTTAATAAATTATAATAACAGACTTTTTTAAAATTATAAATAGGCATATATTAATTTTGTAGATTTGTAATTAATTTACTTAAAAGTTGTAATTGCTTTGATAATAGCCTGTCTGCTTTGACTTGTTTTGCAACCAAAACAAAACTCACATAAATCATACAATACAAACTCAGTATTGATGGTGGGTACACTTGGGGATAGGAGCATTAAGCCTGTGAAACAAAAAAGCCACCACCACCATAAGCACATTAGCCGGTGGGTCAAAAATACTTCAATTTAGTGTTTGTGGTTGGGACATGGTTTTTGTATAACGTTATCATTCATAAATATGTATTTTACAATTTTGTTTTTTAAATGTATTTGTAAACAAAAATCTTTTCATTGCAGTATAATCAAGTTGAATTCATGGATGCTTCTCACTATTTTAAAGCATGGTGTTTCGTGTGTGGTTTGCGGTCATGCATAAACATTTTTTATTATTATTTCTGTATTTGTTTCTGTTGAAATAGTTTGAGTCAAAACATTATTATTTTGTATCATCTTATTATCGTAGCCATGTCAGTTAGTTTCTATGAACAGATGTGCAGAAATGTCTTGTGTAGCTAAGAAGAGGGATGCATGCAAAAAATCAAACTACAGTAAATAACAAAACGTTTGAAAAAGTAAGACTTACTTTGAAACAAAAAATGTATAAAGATGTATAAAGCATGTAATTTAGGTTTAGTGGTGCTTGATTACTCGTTGCTCCAATAACAGAGTGTTGCAAAGCTGGGGGTGGGGGGTCATTGCGCTTTCGGGAATGCAATTGGCTCACCCATTAATGGGCAGGTAAACCAATGAATGAGATTGTGGAGCCAGAACTTTTTTTAGGCCACAAACTACCAATCATCTTAGGAGACTAGACTTTATTTTGCACTTGTTAGCTAAAGGGACTGTATCACAGATTCTGCTATTATTACTACTGAATACATTCAAACAGAGTTTAAATATGACATTTAATGAAAATGAATCTATAAAACTTGCTCTCTTTTGGGGATTAACATCCAGTTTGTGAAAGACTGTGTGGTGGTTAAGTGGGCTTGAATGGTGCATGTGGGTGGTGCCGTCAGACCAGGAAATGAAAAACCAAACACAGGTAGTACAGGGCAAAATGGCTGCTGCTCATATTTAATAAATAATATAAAATTAAAGATTTAAATAAAACACAAAAGAAAAGGGCACCCTGGCCAAAGCAAAATAGACACAGACAATAAGGACGTTAACAAAACAAGACGTTAACATAACCTTTCTAGCGGGTAGCATTCACGCTCTGTTTTCTCAATACTGTTGTCATTCTGCTATGCCCTCTAAGCTCTTCAAGTAATGAGCTTGGAGTGGGTCTTTTATATCTGTGGCTGGAGCCTTAATCACCTATTAAACAATTACCTTATTAAGGCCCCAGCCACATTCCCACGAGCTACTCAGGATGGGGATTCAACCCCATCCACATATTACAAGAGCGGCTATTCGCTGGTCTCAAAATAAAAAATTATAATGTCGTATGGCTTTCGTCCGTCCACACACAAATACAATATAATAATACTACAAAATAACAACAACAACAGCACAAATACAAATGAAATACATACTATAACAGAGGAGATCTGTACTGACTATCTGGCACATGCGTGGTACAGCAGGTAGAGGGCATGGAGAGGTGGGGAAGAGGGTGTGTGGGCTTTCCCTCTCTCTGAGTGGCTGAGAGGCGGGCCTTGGGAGATTGCTCGGCCCATAAGAACTGTGCTTGGTTGTGCATTCGGGTGGCCGTGTTGGGGAATGAACTGTGACACTGACAGAATAGGTCAGTTTTGAAAACAAGGACCAGGCAAGCCTGGCTGAGGAAAACAGCCTGCCTTAAAATAATTTAAAGAAAAACAGAAGAAATAATTACGTACCAGGGGACGTTTTCTAGCTGTATGGGAACTCTGGCCCACCCCAGTGTATAGGCAGTGGCGTGCCGTCAGGACCTTCAAGGTATTCTCTGCTGACAAAACAGCGCCAAGTAAACCGTCAGTCAAATGACATTACGTTACCTCACTCACTTGCGTACAGTGTGCTTGCTTATACTATGAAACATACTACTCTAATTATTATTTGTTCATTTGTCTGACGCCTTTATCCAAGATGACTTACAAGGTTTACTAGAGGTTTTTTAAGAGTCTAGGGGTTTCCTCAAGGGATGTGATCAGCCAATAACAGATCTGCATTTCCCCCCCATAAGACACTAGAAAAAAACAGTTGAGGGTATTCTCCGTTTCAGTTGAAGGTCTTGAGTGAGTTTAACCAATAGGCGAGTCGAAGAATGTCCTTTTTTTTTTAGACAGACGACCAATCAGGAGTGAGCAGAGGCGGTCCATAAATCTCCCAGGGTATTCTCTGCCTCACTTGAAGGCCCTGCTTTAGCAACCAATTGGAAAGTCAAAGCTCTGACAGCTGACCAATCATTAGTGAGCAACCCCAAAACATGAATATTCCTTGGTTAGCACTGCAGTTAGGAGGATAGCTGGATTTCGCACGATATTGCTTATAAATATACATTGATAAATACAAATACCTTTACAACATCTAATTATTTTGAATTTTATTTTACACTAAAATAAAAAAAATATGTGAGAGTTCAAGGAGAACTTTCTCTGAAAAATTGCAGATTGTTAAAAAAAGGAGATATACACCACAGATCCCCGAGCTGACACAGGAAGGGAAAGGATATACTCGGCACTTTCAGAATTCAAATTATGAAAGGTATCTGTGGCTTACAGGTAGCTGCCACTTAAGAAAAAAGGAGGAAGGGTGACGACTCTGCTACCCAGTCCATTCTTTGCCTTTGTTTTCATTATTATTTTCGAGCACTTGTGCACTGGACTGTGTACCTGTATTGGTAACCCCGTGGCCCTGTTTACTGTTAGCAGTATTCAGGCCATGGACAACAGCCCCCTCTGCGGGCTAAAATAAATAAAGAAAATAAATAAAACTGGGCACCTGTGCGGTGTTTCCAAATACAATCTTCTGTCTCCCGTGTCAGTGAATACCCCCACCCTTCCACACATACATAAAGAACTAAATAGACACAAGGGGAGGGCTCCCCATCACAAAGACGCACAGATTGCAGCCCATTTTTGCAGCAGAGCTGCTACCTCCTGAGACACCACCGCGGCGTCTTGTGGGTCTGTGACTGAAGTTACAGATGCCTGAAGTACTCCCTAAAAAGGCTTCCTTTACCTGTGGCAGCAAACTCATAGGGCTACTGCTCGGCTTGTGGCTTAGCCTGAGGCTTCTGTCTCTGCGCTGTGTGCTGCGGAACCTATTAAAGCCTCTGTGGCGAGCAGCCACGGGCTGGTTCTGAACACCACATCTGGCAGCCGGCGCAGCCGGCTGTCACAGTCCTAGGGCTCCAGTTTGCAGCTTGTTTGCACACTGGAGGTGGTCGCTTGGGAAGCAGGCAAACCAGCTCCTTCGTGGATTCCCATGCGTGGTGAGAGCACTGCAGAATTTTGTCCACTGCAGGACCAAACGTATGCCCTGGTGTAATAGGGACATCCAATAGTGGTGCTTTGACTCCGTCAGACACGCACGCCTGGGAAAGCCAGAGCTGCTTATATGCAGCTATCAGTGCAGCCAGGTTCCTGCCTACAGCCTGCCCGTTTTGACACACGGAGCAGGTTCTTATTAACCAGGTGCAGCTCATCCAGCTGTTGTGGTGACGGCCTGTGACCTGTCAGAAAAGGACCTCAACAAACAGGACTGGTAGGTTACCAAAATACTATTATAATTGCCTAGCTGTGCACCAAACGTACTGGCTGAATAGACACGCTTGAGGATCACCTCAGAGACTCTGCACTGCTTGTTGGGGGCAGGTAGCGTCCTTGGACAGGAGCACTAAATTAAGAGCCTGAAGCCTCCACCGGAGGAAAATGGGCCAGAACCAGCTTCTCTGCATCATGCACCCTGTATAGGGTGCCCATTGATTCAGGAAAGCAGGAGCTGTAGCCGGATGTTCCCAGGATGACTGAATTTCAAAAAGAAAATCTGGGTACACTGGGGGGGTGTGACAGGCTAGCTGTAGGGGTGACATCAGGCCAGAAAGGAGTACACAGACAGACAGTACTGGGCTTGAAACTGAGATACAATGTCTGCACTCAGTACGTTTATTGTAAAATAAAAAGGTTTAAACAGAAAACAGCACTCGGCACTTGAGGCCAAAACAAATAGGCAAACAAAACGGATTAACACTGAAACAGTGGATGAACAGACAAACAAACACGGTGAGTAAAAATAAACAAGTATCATGCTGGTCCTACCAGCAAGCAATAGCAATTGTTATTTTTTATATAATTATTCTCCTTTCTCTCTCACCCGTTCTCCACTCATGAACACACAACCCCAGTTGAGTAAAACGTGCATCTATATATACTGTTGTGCCAGGATTCAATTACTAATTAATTATTCACTTGAATCCCATCACATGGACTAATTCTGTGCAACCCCGTGCTCACATATTATTACATACTTTAAATGCACGTGAAGTGAAGTGCAATCCCCATGCCTAAATACAATTATACATTTTAAATACTTGTGCTCATTACCCACATTATATCCCGTGTACCAACTACAATACACCAACATTAACACACTACATGCAACATATAACACACAAATGCACACAGGGGTGGGGCACATTGCCACAGGGGGACACGGGAGAAATGGTAGGCTCATCATCAAAGATGGACTGCCTTGTTTCACCTTCTGTAGGCCAGGGCATTTGCAGGATTGCAGTGGCCCTCTTGATCAGCGGTAAAAGCTTTGCCGACAGGGGAGCTTTACCGCAGGGGATGTGCTGTCGGACTCCAGGTCCTCAGATGGGAACGCCAGCTCCTGTTCGCCCACCTCATCAGAAGCGGCGATGGACAGTATGTCCTCCTGTGGCCAATCTACACCCGTAGCCTCCTCGGGCCCTGTGACAGGACAGCATCACTGGCAATACTGTTTAGACTAAGACACAGAAGTTGCGGTTTCAAGCACTGATGAGACAGCACTGAACACGAAAAACCTCCACCTCTCACTAACATCAACTCTAATCACGCCTTCTAACACTTGTGTGGTGGGGTATGTGTTATTTTTTAAAATGTATATATGTATTTGGGCACGGGTGTTTAAAGTCATCAGGGAAAGGTTAATTACCTTCCCTGCCCAAGTAGAGCTTCAGGAGAGCCATTTCTCAAGCGTGCACTTAAAGAAAGGTGCACAAAACTCACAGGAACTGCGGCTCGCCAGTGCCTCCTTGGTGTGCTCTGGCCCCAAGCAGGAAGAGCATCTGCAATGCTTGTCCTCAATAGGCAGACTGGCCTTGTATGTCTCGCAGGGATAAAACCCAGGCATGATGCAAGACACAGTATACAGATGTACAGGTGCTGCCTCAATCTGCTTATACAGTCAACCCTCTTTATACCGCCTGGTAAGGGCCATGGGCAAAAACAGGCAATAAGCGAGGGTGGTGTTATAGTGAGGGTCAACAAAATAAAAAAACACACACACAACCTTCTATGTTTGCAATAAATTCAAATGTTTTATTTTTTTAGTTATACAATTACAGTATCTCCAGGCCATTTCAATAAAACATTTATCTTTTTTTTAAACTACAGTACTAGTTCTTAACACAACCGTAGGTGTACTAGACGTTTTATCACCTTTTCCCATCTGTATGAAACATACATGGTTACTTTTGAGGAACAGTTCATACTTTTAAATAAATAAATAAATAAATACATAAATAAATAAATAAACACTCATTTTGTGTCAAATCACCCAAACAATTCCATAAAAACAAAGCATACGATTTTTCTTTTTTTTTTTTTTTTTACTGTACTGGTCATTTGAACTTTAGTGTTTGTGGCACGACTGTAAGCCTGCTGAATACTATCCCCCATTGAATGATGTCATCTACTTATTTAACAAAGCAATTTAAGCTCAACAGCATTCTTTTTTAAGCAGTTAAAAAAACATTGAATATGTACAGACAAACACTTTTTTTAAACAAAAAGAAAAAAAAAAATATTCTGCTGTTTACAAAACTGATGCTTTAGTTTAAGTCAGCCTTCATTTGTTCAAAAAGTAAAACAAACAAACCTCTTACTGTACTTTTTTTTTTTTACTGTGGTTTATAAAAGTCACTTATTTTAGACTGCGTCAAGCCTTTTTCAGGTTAAACAAATCAACCCATTCCATCAAGGTGAGCCATTTGTTTTTATCCATGTGACAGAGATTGAATGATTCTTAGTGTTAGATCTCCCTCCCGACCTGAGAGGGCGTTATGTAAAGGGAACAGAGTACTCTGGACTGGATGGCCCGACAATTCATTCCCAGGGTTAGGTGGAAGTCAGCCAGCTAGAAAGGAGGTGGAGCTACGGTACACTAAACCATTGACCTGGACAGGAAACGATGTGGCATCCGCGGACTGGAGGAGTGGGTGCACTCATTAACCAAGGGGTCAGGGTTGATGGTATTTAAGGGGACGTAGTGATGTGATCTGTTCCTTTGTGAATGGTTAGAACTGGATTAACCAAAAGGAAACTGTGCTGTAAAATCGTCAGTGTTTTGTTTGTTTATTGTTGTGTCTAAAAGAATACTGTTTGTTATTATTTAGACGGCTGAAACACGATTCAGGAGCTGTCACTTAAGGTCAGCTCGAACCTGGACAACACTACACTTTATTTGCAACTGTATTTTCACCACAAGCACTAGAGCATGCACTGTGGACTGGTGTTTGTGTTTGTGTATGTGTTACTTGCGGGTGAACTGAAACGGGACTGCTATTATTTTGGGGCCAATCCGTGGATTACAAATAAGCAATACACACCACTGTATTTCTTCATTACCATTGTTATTGTTTACTGTTGTTTTGTCATCAGGCCATTGGATTTAAAAATAAAATAACATTGCACTTGGATTATCGTTGTCTGTCTGTTTATTAATCACTGCTGCATTACCTTCACCTGCACACAGTTAACCACGTTGCCACAGTCCATTACAATGTCTCCAATTGTCCTTCGATTTACAGTATGCCTCACTTAGGCGAGCATTTGCAATGTCTTGCTTTCTTATTTTCAGATGCATACATGCAGATTTTTTTCTTTTGCTCTGGTGCTAAATGTAGGGTCGACTCGCCATTTTGTACTTTCTGTTTTGCTTTGCGGGAGTGTTGATGACATTGGTATGAACGTTCAGTTAACAACGAATTAGGAAAGTGAGTCAAAGGTTAACTGCATAACTTTGTTGTTTTAATTTGCCATGACAATATAGCTGTGTTTTTATATTGGTGACATTTGTTCAGAGAGAATAGCTGGCGGTATGCGAGGGTGGCGTTATAAAGGGGGGACGGTATGCGTGACAACTGTAGATAGCAACCGGGCAGGTCAAGACAGGAACAAGACCAGTGTGGTACCGGACTGGAGACGTGAGCACTGGTCGGTAGCGGGCCATGTAGGACCGGGTAGAAACCGGGCTGGTACCAAGACAGTACGGGGTCAGTTTGCTACTTGTTCAGTGACTTTAGTACCAGGTTGGTACTGTGCGATACTGGGTCAGAACCGGGACGATACCGGGTCAGTGACTTTAGCAACTCTTATTCAGGTTTTGGGTCTTTAAGAGGTAAATACCTATACGGTAATGGTTACATTTCAGTACTTGAAAGGAACGCATAATAGCGTTACTTTGGCAGTGCAGAAGAGCCCTGCATGTAATCAGTGTGGCAGTGCAGAAGAGCCCTGCATGTAATCAGTGTGGCAGGGCAGAAGAGCCCTGCATGTAATCAGTGGGGCAGTGCAGAAGAGCCCTGCATGTAATCAGTGGGGCAGGGCAGAAGAGCCGTGCATGTAATCAGTGGGGCAGTGCAGAAGAGCCCTGCATGTAATCAGTGGGGCAGGGCAGAAGAGCCCTGCATGTAATCAGTGTGGCAGTGCAGAAGAGCCCTGCATGTAATCAGTGTGGCAGGGCAGAAGAGCCCTGCATGTAATCAGTGGGGCAGGGCAGAAGAGCCGTGCATGTAATCAGTGGGGCAGTGCAGAAGAGCCCTGCATGTAATCAGTGGGGCAGGGCAGAAGAGCCCTGCATGTAATCAGTGGGGCAGGGCAGAAGAGCCCTGCATGTAATCAGTGGGGCAGGGCAGAAGTGCCCTGCATGTAATCAGTGGGGCAGGGCAGAAGAGCCGTGCATGTAATCAGTGGGGCAGGGCAGAAGAGCCCTGCATGTAATCAGTGTGGCAGGGCAGAAGAGCCCTGCATGTAATCAGAGTGGCAGGACAGAAGAGCCCTGCATTTAATCAGTGGGGCAAGGTCAGCTCTTGAAGGTAATCAAAGAAAAGACCTCCATAGTAGCCTTAGAGGCACTAATAGGTAATACTGTACAACAAGCCTCCTCAATAGAATATGTTTGTGGAATCTGATTTCTAATGTGTAGTATTTTATTTAAAATGATTTAAGAAGTCATTACAGCTAGGATTAAAACCAGTATCAAGGGTGGAACTATTTGGAGAAAGATTAATTAATGTATCAATTGTAGCAAAAAGAAATCTATGATTATTTGTATTAGTTTCAATTAAGTTAGAGTAATAAGTTGATCTGGCCAATGCCAGAGCCTTCCTATATTTAGCCAGGTGGTCCTTCCATACAGTGTAGTGAACATGCAGTTCCGTTACCCACCATCTCCGTTCTAATTTCCAACCCTCATATTTCAATTTGCGAGGAGCATCATTAAACCACGTTGAGCTTTTTTTTTTAAAAAACACCCTCTGAGTTTTGACTGGCGCCACAACATCTCGTGCAGAATATGACCGTCTCCAGATCGATTAATTTATTACTAATCTGGAGACGGTCACATGTATATAAAAACCTGCTGCATTTGCTGAACGAGGTGGGTTTATAGAAAGGAGGTATGTGAGAGAGAGAGAAGGAGTACAAAAAAGAATGTTTTTTGATTTATTTAAAAACTGCCGACAAACACTTCTTAAAGGCAATTACTCAGAACAATTTGAGTATTAGCACAGCCTTACCAATCTTTTAACATTGACATTTTAAAAACACACTTATCTGGTTCTTACTTTTGCTGGTCATTGTAATTATTAAGTTAAGTAGTATGTAAGTTAAGTAGTTTCAAGAGTACTGATTAAAAACACTGTGTTGCACCAATCTAATAATCTAGGTGCAAATCTAGCAAGAAATTTAGCAACACCTGTTCACTGCTTTATGAGAATAGCACTGTTGAAAATGTCAGAATCGGAAGCACAAGCCACATTATACCAAGAAACGTTTTTGATTCTTACATTTATAAGTAGGTTAAAGGAAATAACAATCTAACCAGAATGTATTGCTGTCTGTGACAGGAAACCTTTTTTTTTGCATTGTTGAAACCATATACAGTGGCTATGTGCAATCGTTTCTACTTGTTTTTGCTTTTTTGCAGCTGTGAACAAGTGAATAGTGTGCTCACCTTGCAGTTCAGTAGACCTTAATATGTATGTATTTCTGTAACTTTTGCAAAAGCACACGCACTGAAGTGATTTTAAATAGTTAAAACGAGTAAGGTTGGTAAAGTTCCCCTCGTGAAAAGGTCCTAAGAATAACTTATAAGGGACATTCTAGTGAGTGTTGATTTAGTACCGGTAAAGGAATCATTTATCCATAATCCCTCTCTTTGCTACTCTTTTGTAGTAATAGATGGGAGAACATTATTAAAAGGTATATTGCGTCTTTAGGTTGCGCACTGTGTGTGCATGGAAATGAAATATGCAATCTGTTGCTGGGAAACCACATTATAGATAAAAGACCTGCAGAGTAGTTGCTGCATTTCAGCATGTCTACTCTGAATACCAATACTGTATGTCTTTCTTCTGTCCTGTTTCTAAATCACATTTGCTGAATCCTGACAGACACACTACATGAACAGGTTGGAGGACCAGCTGTATTTACAGTGCTGATTCGTTAAACCATTCTCCATTGCAAACAAGTTTATTTAGGTCCAATTGATAAATCATTCTCAGAGTTGGTCGAGTAAGTACCACCAAAAAGTTACCATTTCTAAATTTAAGGGTCTATTGTGTCAAACACTTAGTGGCCTTGGTGTGTTCAGTATATGAACAACTAAAATAAAAATGAATTTGATCTATAAATTGAGATGTGAAAAAGCACATTATTCATAGGGCACAAACTCAACACAATCTAAATTAAGAAAGTCAAAAAAGTATGATAAAACAGAAGTAAACAATAACAAATCAAGGCAGACAAAAATATTTTATATAACATAAAACCACTCTTTGAATCAGGGCGGGGAATTAAAATCACCTGCGATGGGTGTTGAAAATATATATTTTTTTAAAAAGGCAAAATACTAAAAGTTGCCATTGTTGCCATTGAGAATCGCAGCCACTGTCTTAATATTTGGTACAAAACTGTATTATATTACTGAATCTGGCCATACTGTATGAATGATCTGTAAAAACCAAATTGTATTTTTTAAGAAACACTCCACACGTTACATTTAAAAAGAAAAAAATATTTATTTTTAAAAAGTCAAAAAAAAACAAAACACTTATTCCGTTCCATACTATATATTTAATTTCCTAATGCAACAGCATTGTAAAAAAAAAAAAAAAGAAATCAAACTAATTTCAGTGAAACCATAATTTAGCAAGTAACTAATTCAATAAGTAAAGGTGAAGAAACACTGGAAGAAAAAAAGTTAATGTAAGTGTAAGTAAAAAAAAAAGTTGATATGTAAATTAGCTATGCATAAAGTACTTGTGCTGTTTTTGAAGATTACTAGTGGAATTTTGTGAAAATGTGGTTTCCATGCACAGAGAACTGGTACACAAGTGAATCTATTGCTTTATTAACACTATATTTTTCGGAACCCCGCTGCTTACTCTTTAAGTTTAAGTAAAATGTCAGACTGGGACTACATTTTAACCCTTCATTTTTGGTTTATGCTTCCCATCACTGTGACATATAGATTGATCCAATGACAGAAGGCAGTAGGCTCCAATAGAATGAACAAATACGGTGACTTGAATCTGGCACTATATGGAAAAAAAAAAAATATATATAAATCAGTGTTTTTGTACAGATATGGTATTTTGAATTAATCATACAGCCTGATAAACCATAATAGCACTGAACATTTACTTTACTACAAAGCCAAAAACTTAAAATCTGCCATATAGTAAGTATAACCACTGCATTAGTAGGATGGGCTGAGGTCAGAACAGCTGGCGATATATGAGTATTGCTTAGCAGTATTACACATTTTAGCCTTCTATCTTTGAATAGTTTCGATACAGTCTTACTGTATTTTATCATCTATTTTGAAATAAACTGCAGTGTCCATTATATGTGTCATATGTGAATACACTGCTGTGCAAAAGTCTTCGACACATTCAGGAGTTACAATGTATATCGATGTTGTGAGCATCAGCGGTTTACTCTGGGCCTCCACTGGTGTTTTCTGCTGTTGTGGCAGCTTTGACTGTTAATGATGCTGCTTGGTTTGGTGGGGGGAGGCCAGGCTTGTCGTTTAGCGTTCTTTGGTTCTCGTTTATCAGGGTCATCAAGAACTTGTGGTCATGGCAACTCGGGGTGAACTGTGCATTGACAGCTAGTGTGAAGTATGGTGGCTAGTCCATCACATTTACCCAGTGGTTCTCAACAGGGCAGCGAACCCTAGGCGGGAGCCAAGTAATCCAAGAGAGGGGGGTGGGGAGGGGAGGAGTGAGAAGCAACCAAAAAAAAAAAAAGTAAAACGTTTTTTTATATATCATTAGGAAGGCCATTAAAAATTCCTTTAAATTGATGTAAGGCACGTCAGGGTCAGATAAACAATCTGCGATTGAGATGCGAAAAATGCAAAGAGTAGAAACATGCAAAAAATTGTAATACTTTTGCACAGCAGTGTATGTTTTTTAATATTATATAAGTATGACTAAAAGTATAGTGCACTCTTTTTTATATAGGGTGATGCTTTCATCTTTATGAGGGGATCTACCTCTTACTCTTTAGCCAGCACCTCAGCTTTGCACTACTGTCTATTATACACACGACTATGACATCAGATCAATTGAAATTAATAACAATGTTCCATTATGCTAGAGAATGGAAACCTTGTTATCCAATAGTACTTATAATAATATTCTATGTACCTTTTGTTAAAACTTTCTTACCTGCTACTATAACCTCTGTTCCATTTTCAAAATGAATATTTCCTTGTACTCTTCTGGTACAGTAATATGTTCCATTGTCATCTTTTGTTATGTCTATGATATTTAAAATACTGGTATCTTGTAATCTGAAGCTCTTCAAAGAGTGATCACCAAACACATTGTGATAAACAGGCAGAGGTAGAGCTGTTTTATAGAACAAAGTTATCAATGCAACTGGAGGACCATTGCCAGATTGTTTGTACCATACTACATCACCACGATTCATTGGGCATGTAAGATTCAGGCTTTCTCCTACAGTAGTACTTTGTAAAGAGTTATGACGTGTTTTATTCAATTGGTCCATGCCTGTTAAAATAAAAATAATATTTTTTTCATTCACACAGCTGGGGGTTTTAAAGGGAAGTGATCATACTTCCTGCTAACAGAAGCCACCTGCAAGTTGATAATCTTCTTATTTCTGCAATAACAAAATTGTGTGCTTAATCCAGGCACTTAGATGGGTAACTGGTCACATTGGGTGCATAATGTTTTAATTAAGAGGTCCATAGATCTCCAGGGCATTACTAAAATAATATTGAAACTGAGAAAAATACTTACCTTTTATTTTAATATATGTTATGTTTCCAAATGTGTACTCAGTATTTTCTCGTTTACCACAGTAATATGTTGCAGAGTCTTCCAACTTTATGTTTTTCATTGTTAATAATCTTCCATCATTAAAGTGTTCATGATCCTTCATTTTCGGGTCAAGCAGAATTGGCCGTTGATTTGGATATTGTTTGAACCACAGTATTCCATTGCCTGTTTGGTTACATGTAATACTCACATTGCCTCCAATGTGAACAACATATTCAGTTTGAGTGCAATATTTAATACCTGTTGACATAAAATATGATATGTTATAATTATCTTCCAATATTTACATCAACCTTAAATGTAGTGCAAGTGTCATTATATGTTTAACAAAGTGTGGTTATATTAGATATTGTAAAATGGACCGACCTGACTGAATGAGGACAGAAGAATTCACTGTTAAATTCCTCTAATGAAACCTGAAAGCTTTTTATGAAAAATATTAAATATAAACATTAAATATTTTGCTTATATATTAATTGTAATGTGTATAGATTTATTTATTTATGAATTGTATTTCAATATTGGAACATTCCCACTGTAGGCTATAATTCATATTCAGCTATTGTTTGATTTGATCTTTATCAAAGATAACAAACCAATGTATCAAACCAATCATTGTAAAATAGTGACTTATTATTTCCAAAGAATTTAATTTAGGTGTGAAGTTATGCAAAAAAAATGTTTCCAGTTTAGTAAGGATTGTTTATAATAGATGAAAAGCTTAAAATGAATTTTTGAAACCTTAAAAGCAAATTTAAGTAAAAATTCTCCAAAAGCATTTGAATATGACCTTTTTTTTCTTGAAGAATAATTCTGAGATATTTTATTTAATTCTTAATAGGAATAGATTCAATTGAGTCTAATTCACGTATATGAAGTGACATCAGTTCACATTTTTTATGTTAAGGGTTAAGTCTGAAGGTTTAGAAAATATTTTGACTTTTTTGATTTTTTAAATTGCAGTGTCACCCGCAAATGGGCTTATAATTATGTCTGCGCGGTAGCGCAGACATAGTTAAGGTTTGTACAAAGGTTCTGTTTAAAGTCGATTTTACAACCAGCTCAAAAGGGGGGTAAATCCCCATCTATATGCATGAAAATTGGTGTGTGTGGTCCGATTGACAGGCTCAACAAACCCTGTGAACGGGGTAGCATTTGGTGAAATACTTTCTGAGATACAGCGTGGCGATAAAAACAGCTGTTTTTAAAAAAAGAAAGAAAAATGAAGACACTTTTATATACACCTGTATCTCAAAAAGTACTACTAATTAAGGAACCACACTTGGCATACACATAGTCCTGGGAGTGTAGATGTGCAACAGCATATTTACATTTTCGGGGGGTCCTGGTTTTACTGAAATTGAACCAAAAATGATAATGATCTGATGTCACTTCTGTCTGACGTCAGTGCTTGGCAGCGTTGCTTTCGACCGTTCTATTTCACTGAATAGGGAGACATTGAATAGCCTATAGTTCAGCACTCACGGGTCAGATCTGTATTTCTGTCTGGATAAAACTGGTATTCAGTGACAATAATTAGTGTTTGTGCCTTCAGTACTGGGGAAACTAATAATAATTTGTTCATTTATGATATGGTCGGGAGTTCATCGAAACTGTCAGTGTTCCATTCCACACACACACACACACACACACACACACACACACACACACACACACACACACACACACAGGGTCAGCGGTCAGAGAAACGAACAAGTGAAACGGAGAATGCAGTAGCACTTTACAGTATTACCCTGTTAGCTGGGTTGTATTGTTGCTCACCAGCGAAAACAAAACAAAAACTTTCATAACTAAAGGGGAAAGAGGTGCCGTGGCTCAGCCATGGAGAGCCCTGGCACAAATTAAGCACTAGTTAAATAATAAATTTAAGCCACGGATAAAGGCGTCTAAAAAATTGATCAAAATAATAAAGACTACAATGTTATGACACCTCCTATTTTAAACTCCAATTGCTTTTTGTTTATTGAAGACTGTTGTAATTTGCTTTGTTAAACTAATGATCTGACTGACAGCTTTACATGGCCCGGCTTGAACAAAACTCTTGTTCGTCGAGGAACACATTGATTCACATAAAATAAATACATACTGCCTGCTGGATACGAAAAAAGAAAGAAGTCTGTCAATACTTGTAAATGCAATACTGTAAATGGTTATGATCTTGTATAGCGTAGGTTCTAAAAAAAAGAAAAAAAAGTGAGAAGATAATATTTTGCCAAATAGAATAAAATACAAATGCATACTATATGTATGCGTGTTATATATTCCATATTTAAGCACATACATTAAGCACTTCCTGCTATTTGTTTACTGTATATCGCTGCCAAAGGACGTTTGAGATTTTTTAAATTAATAGCGCACGAAGTTGTTCTTCAACTGCGACAGAATGTTTATCTTGAAAGAGACCTTCTTCACAACGCAAAGTAATTTGGGTGACAGGTGGGTAAAAGCTATTATTAATCATTTGTGTTGATTTAAGAAACCCCTGAAATAAGGATGCATCAGACAGCAGTAGAACATCCACAAGTAAAATAAAAAGTTATTGAACTTTTGTTAATGAAATGGGTCAATAACAATATATTTTTTAGAAAGTATAAGACATGGCTGATGACGATAATCAATCGACATGAATTGAGAACATAAATAAATTAATACCACTCGCAGCAAGTAGTCTAAAGCCAGTAATAAAAACAACAAAACAAAACAAAAAAACATTACAATACAATATATTATTAATAGTGACAATACAACTGTAGTAATATTCGTATTGTAATTGTTTATGTGTAAAACTCGTCAAGACAGTACAGTAAAGTACAACTATACAGAATTCTATTTATTACATTTCGAGTAAACTTTTGGACAATTCAATTTAGAAATGCATGTAACCTGTTATTATTATTATTTCATTTTTTAATAAATACTCTTAGTATATCACAGATTATTATACACATTTTCAGATATCCAAATCACTATACATAATTCTATTTATTACATTTCAGAAACCTTTTTTTCCTTTGGTGGTTGGTCCAAATATCTCCTATCTAATTCAGGTAAGAACTGACAAGACTTGAAAGATGCGCCTGACAGACAGAAGAGAGAAGAAGCAACGGCAAATCCAATATGGCATCAAGACCTTAAATTGCACACAACGCATCCATCTGCCTAAAAACCTGCAGGATTCTTACATGATCTTTCTAGAGAGAGTGGACAGAGCCACACAACATGAAGAATAACTGCTCCCTGGCAGTACTGTTCAAATAATGTCACCAGCTCTTCAGCCTCAGGTACAGCCATTGCTTTCCCCACCTTTCCAGCCTCAGATAGCGCCATTGCTGTCCCCACCTCTCCAGCCTCAGGTACAGTCCTTGCTATCCTCACCTCTCCAGCCTCTCTGGCAGCCATTGCTGTCCCACCTCTCCAGCCTCAGGTACAGCCGTTGCTGTCCCCACCTCTCCAGCCTCAGGTACAGCCTTGCTGTCCTCACCTCTCCAGCCTCAGGTACAGCCTTGCTGTCCCCACCTCTCCAGCCTCAGGTACAGTCCTTGCTGTCCCCACCTCTCCAGCCTCAGGTACAGTCCTTGCTGTCCCCACCTCTCCAGCCTCAGGTACAGTCCTTGCTGTCCCCACCTCTCCAGCCTCAGGTACAGTCCTTGCTGTCCTCACCTCTCCAGCCTCAGGTACAGTCCTTGCTGTCCCCACCTCTCCAGCCTCAGGTACAGTCCTTGCTGTCCCCACCTCTCCAGCCTCAGGTACAGTCCTTGCTGTCCCCACCTCTCCAGCCTCAGGTACAGTCCTTGCTGTCCCCACCTCTCCAGCCTCAGGTACAGTCCTTGCTGTCCTCACCTCTCCAGCCTCAGGTACAGTCCTTGCTGTCCCCACCTCTCTAGCCTCAGGTACAGTCCTTGCTGTCCTCACCTCTCCAGCCTCAGGTACAGTCCTTGCTGTCCTCACCTCTCCAGCCTCAGGTACAGTCCTTGCTGTCCCCACCTCTCCAGCCTCAGGTACAGTCCTTGCTGTCCTCACCTCTCCAGCCTCAGGTACAGTCCTTGCTATCCTCACCTCTCCAGCCTCAGGTACAGTCCTTGCTGTCCCCACCTCTCCAGCCTCAGGTACAGTCCTTGCTGTCCCCACCTCTCCAGCCTCAGGTACAGTCCTTGCTGTCCCCACCTCTCCAGCCTCAGGTACAGTCCTTGCTGTCCCCACCTCTCCAGCCTCAGGTACAGTCCTTGCTGTCCCCACCTCTCCAGCCTCAGGTACAGTCCTTGCTATCCCCACCTCTCCAGCCTCAGGTACAGTCCTTGCTGTCCTCACCTCTCCAGCCTCAGGTACAGTCCTTGCTGTCCCCACCTCTCCAGCCTCAGGTACAGTCCTTGCTGTCCCCACCTCTCCAGCCACCAGGGCAGCCGTTGCTGGGGACTCCAGGGACAGTCTTTGCTTTCCCCCCTCCTCTAGCCTCAGGGCCAGGGATTAACAACATTTGATTTTGCCTCAATAAACCTGGCTTTTAAAAAAAATCTTTACATACTTCTTGTTGGTTGTTTGATTTTCCAAGATACCTTCTGCAAAACTATGGAAATTCAATGGCAAAAACTTCATTAAAGTAACGTTAAGGTTTGTTTGCAAATGTCCAAAAGGTTAGGAAATTGCAAGTTAATGTAGCCACACAACCTTAACTCTGCACCCTTATGTGTATGTTTCCTGTCACACTTGACATCACATATGACATCATCAGTGACATGGGCAATGACATCACTAAGCACATGACAAATTCTCCCCGAAGACTGGCCATACGGAAGTCATTGTGATTGGTAACATGTTCAGTAACTGCATTCCCACAATCTTTGCTGTCAAGCTCATTATTTCACCAGTGTTCTAAATAAAACCAATTAACTCAGAATACAGTAGAGCTAATTAATTAGTTGGGACCTTCCACAAGCCATATTTCTCCAAACTCTAATACTGGAATCCACAACATTGGCTTTCTTGTATGAACTTCACTGTTTCACATGGCAAAAGGAGTCACTGCATTTTCTAAAGTATTATTATTCATTTTATTTTTGCACTGTTATTATTATTATTTGTTTATTTAGCAGACGCCTTTAACCAAGGCGACTTACAGAGACTAGGGTGTCTGAGCTATGCATCAGCTGCAGAGTCACTTACAACTACGTCTCACCCGAAAGACGGAGCACAAGGAGGTTAAGTGACTTGCTCAGGGTCACACAATGAGTCAGTGGATGAGGTGGGATTTGAACCAGGGACCTCCTGGTTACAAGACCTTTTCTTTAACCACTGGACCACACAGCCTCCATCTTCTTTCAAACTTTACAGTTCAGTAAGAATTCTTCCTAACATAATCTTATGGCTGGAAGCCAATTATGACATTGAAATGTTTAGGTACAATTGCAGATTTCTGCAGTTCAATGAAGTACATAAAGCAGAAGTGGATTGTAATGCGTGGATTTTATGCTTCCAAGAAACATAAATCACTGCTTTGTGTACCACAATATACATGGAGCAGCAGTATACCATACAGTACTACAGAACATTCATTTTCTATTTCACTGGCGTCTTCTGAGTGAAATTTAATGGAGAGTGTTATCTTACATGTAGGGTTTCACATATTGCATGTCCCATCCAATTTTAGGTACTCCTTTCCAAACATCAAATACTCATCACTACATACCTCAACATGAATTACACATTTCTGAGTACATGGAAATGTTGTTGGTTAAAGCACATTTTGACAGCAAAGATAATGCAGTTACTGAACATGTTACCAATCACAATGACTTCCATATGGCCAGTCTTCAGGGAGAATTTGTCATGTGCTTAGTGATGTCATTGCCCATGGTGCGTTTGTTCAGATACAGATATCCAGATTCCTTCATAAAGTCTGCAGCTCATCCAACGCCTCTGGAAGCTCCGCAATCAAATCATCTATTCAATTAAATCTCTCCTTCTTAATCTCCTGGATTCAGCCCAGGATACATGGCATCTACTCTCACCCTTCAACTAGATCACCCTACACCACCGGCTGGAGCATTTTTCTCAACAACTGATCTAAAATGGATTTCCTCATCCATTTTCAATCAAGATTGGACTCTTGCTTTTTAGTTTTCATTCCAAGGACTGTTTCATTATCAAAGTCTAATTATCTGGAATCCAACATCAGTATTATGTGAAATCCGTTCTTCAACACTTCATTCCAGCTGTTCGTCTTCACCTGTGTGGTATCTTTAAGAGCCATCATCTACCTCTCCTTGTTTGCTATTTTTACCGTTCTCAAATAATTTAATCTCTCAAGATCTAGTGATGGAAACAATCTGTTTAGCCTCTGCAGTTTCTAGGAATCATACTGGCACTGGATGTTTTAAGCAAGCCCTCTGTATCTAAACTCAACTATATTCGTTCTCCTATTCAGAACATTCAGATCAAGAAACACGCACCGCTCTCTTTGCAGGACCATTTTAATTTGTAATTCGCATTTTCCCCAAGGTCGGACATTTCATATTTCGATTTATATTTAGATTTTCATCAACAGCAAAAAACTTGGATTCCTACATTAACATTTAAATTAAATGTGGTTGGCTCTCATTCAGCATTGGAATGGCCTGTTCTATATTCTATGATGATTTCATTTCAGCACCTCTCGACCTGACCTTATTTACGAACGCTTCATTTAAGAGTTTTTTTTTTAACAATGAATGGTTTTCTATTATTTTATTTTTTATTTTTTTGTCACTAGAAATTGAAAAACTATTACTGCATCTAAAATCCACAGCTCTTCAAATATACCCAACAGTCGCAGCAGCACATTAATGAGGTCATCTTTGATCAAAGAAATGAATACTTTTCATGTGCGAAAACAAATCTACAGTTAATATTATCATTCCAGTTCACCTGTTATTATGCAATTACTACAGCGATTTCCAGATTTGGGGTTTTGAGATATATACAGTTCCTTCTATTTCCAGCTTTCCTACTCTAGGCATCCGCTGTAGTGACCTGAACCTCATTCCTTCGAATTTCAAAAACGGATCAGCTGCGGCAAGGACAATGTATTCAGCTTTCAAAAATCAACTCTCCTCTGTGCCCCTACACTTCCATACTGAAGTACATCGCAGAACGCAAGGCCATTTCATCCTCTGACCCTTTGTTCTTCAATTCAAGCCGGTCCATTGTAAAAAAACAAAAAAACAAAAACAAAAAAAAACCAAATCACAAATCTCCTTCTGACCCCCTATTCATCAATGCAAGTGGGTCTGTTGTCTCAAGACATTGGTTTTCTTCTCAGCTCTCCACTTTGGTTTCCAGAGCAGGTCTTCCACCGCAATTCTACACTCCGCATTCATTCAGAATCAGGGCAGCCACTTCAGCAGCAAGAGCAAAGATTAATCAGCATCTAATAAAAAATATGGGCGCTGGACCTCATCAGCAGTCGAAGCTTATATTAGTTCTTCACCAGCCGAAATAGCATCTGCTCATCAGTCTATTGCTAGTATGTCCACAGTGGGGACGACCTATCCGCCTGGGCCACAAAAGGTTTCCTCCTAAAAAAGAAAATTAATTAAAATGAAAGGGTTTTTTTTCCTTTCCACTGTGCGGAGGGTCTTCACATAGTCAGTAGGGTACAGTTCCTAACCCGTATCATGTTAAGTGTTTTTTTTCTTTTTGTGTTAAATGTTTTCTCTCTTTTCTTCTTTTCTATATGCATTGGCGGTTCACCTTTTTTCTTCAGCCAGGAGCCACCGTCTCACTTTTTAACACAGATATCACAAGGTAACTTTAATTGTCACAATTGCGGTTGTTGCAATGCAATGATAAAAAGCGATACAATTACCCATCCTAAAACTAATAAGCAGTTTAAAGTAAGAGGTAGGATTACTTGTGTTACCAAGTTTGTAGTCTATTTGTTGAAATGCCCTTGTGGTCTCTGCTATGTGGGTAAGACCATTAGGGAATTGAAAACGCGTATAAGTGAACATAAAAGCGCTATTAGGAATAATGATATATGATCACCTGTAGCAAGACCTTTTAATGAACAACAACATAGCATTTGTACTCTCAGATTTATGGGGATTGACGTGGTTAATACCCCACGTCGAGGTAGAGATCGTAATAAACTGGCTACAAAGGGAAGCCTTTTGGATACATACTTTGCAAACTGAATCTCCTAGTGGCATAAACGAGGAGCTGTTGTTTACACCTTTTTTATAATCTTATCTATTGTTGTTGCATCTAGTGGCCTGTTATGATTTTGTGTGCTAGTTTGAAATTTTACAATAGAGTAGACTTGGATATACATATTTTTGTGTTGGTCTGTATGTTTTAATAATAAAATATTTTTGTTTTGTATTTACATCGTTTGACTTGGGCACTAAAAGTATTGATTGTTACTGCTTTATTGAAAGATAATTGAATAATTAATGCTTTAGACATATAAATGTCTCACCTGTATGTGCTTGATTTAAATTACGTTACTGCACTGGTGAAGGCCAGTGGCCACAACGTGTCTGAATGAATTTGCTTCATTGTTTTTTTTATGATGATTATGTTATAATAATAAATATATAAGCTTAACAGCAGATACCTGGTGAGTGCTTGACTTTTTACGACATTCTGTATATTTAAATAATTCCCATTTATTTAATGGTCCTATAGCTTCCTGATTTGTACTAACTTATTGAATAAGTGTTTTAATTTGGGTACACTACGTTTCATTATTTAACAAGTTTAAATTAAATTTCCAGTATGCTTTTGAAGCTGAGTGTTTAGTGCTTTTGACTCTAGAGATAAATAGATGCAAGAGTGGTCACATAAGGGTGAAGCTCAGATATAACAGATTTTTACAAATGTTATTAAGTTTATAGCCAGTAATCGATCTGAGTTTTAAATTATGTAGTAATAGAACAAATAGTATTAATTAGGCTTTTTTTCCCCCATATTATTAAAACCGTAGATGTTGATCAACATATGGAAAATGTCTTCCAATTCTATGTCAGATTTATATGTCATTATATTCCTTGGCATATTTTTAAATAAAATAGCAACTGCAGATGAGTGTGAAGATCTGTGACTAAATACAGTTTTGTCTCCCCACTGTGAATTCCAAAATTTAACATCGATACCAGTGGAATGAGTTTCCTGCAAAAGAATGAAATGTGCATTCTGTTCTTTGCAAAACAAAAAAATGCCTTTCTTTTGATATTGTTCCTAAGACCCTGGTATTTATTATAATGATATAATAATTAACTTTTAAATTCAGTCATAAACCGATATGAAACAGTAATATCAACACTGGAATAAAGAAATCTAAACTTCTAGGAAGGAATGAGTAACTAGACCCTTTTCTCCATTGCATTAACTTTTCTGAACATGATTTAAAGTTGCCATTTAGTTATTTAACTTGCATTTCTCTTGGACTTATGAGAGGTGAAAGTGACAAAAAGTAAATAACAAAGAAAACTAATCAAATATAAAAGAACCTGCATCTATTTAACAAAAACCTCATCGAATAGACAAAAGATGAATCAAATAAATAAAACAGCATTGAATGACAAAAACCTCATCAAATAGACAAAAACAGCATTGAATGACAAAAACCAATAGTGTGTGCAGTTACTTAGTCGAGTGGTGTTTAATTTTGTTGAAGTGCTTTTTGTTGAAGCGTGATTTAGTCTAGTTGAATTGTGTGCAAGCACAAAGTGTCAATCATTCTCCCCAGCCTCGCCCATTTCAATCGAGGAAATCGGTGTTAGCTCTTGCTGTCTGCCAACACGTTCAGCCAATCACAGCTAACTTTAGTTGGAACCCAAAACTGACTCTAAAAAGACTGATTGAGGGTTTTGGGCTTTACGGAAAGTAGGTGTACGAGTTTTTGGGCCAAATCCAATTATAATAAATCTGTATAATATATTGTTAGAAATAGCCAAAGTAAGACTGCAAACAAAAATGCAATATATATTGTAGCGGGTGTATCCTTAACATTAGAACCACCCGATACATATTTAAACTGCTTCGTTATGAAAATGATACAACTGATTTTTTTTTTTTTTTTTGCAAACATCATACCAAACATTTTCATAGCAGAAACACCATATTTACAGTGAAAATTAAACAGTTTTTCTTATTTTTCAAAAACATAACTATAGTCTCTATAGTTTTTATTTTTGCAAGTCTGACACTGCAATGCCGTCAGGATATTAAAGTCATATAGTTAGGAAAAGTCAAGAACGAACATGCATGCGATTCACAACGTGAGAGTAATTAATTTTAAATCCAAAATGGGTCACATTGACCCGCATGGCGGTTCTGGTGTTAATCTTCATACCATTCTAAATAATCATTGTAATGATGGGATCTGATTTTTTTTAACCTAACCCTGCCTTAGTTTAAGGTTGATGTACATTTTGCTTAAGCAAATAGCCTAGTTTTTTTTTTAAATTATTATTATTTTATGGTCAAAGCACATCGAATTGATCGAAGATGGATCGAGGCAGAGTTGCTAATCTTCTCAAAGAAGCAATACGTATATTAAGCCCACCACATAATAATGCTGCTGGAGAGCCATTAAATCCTGCTCCATCGCCAGCATCCACCCTTTTTAGACTGGAGTAAAGATCATCCGGATCAAATAACACACTCAATTCAAGACCAGGTTCCTCTACCGGCAGTGGGGGAACTGGATCAGCGTCATACCTGCATGGCTTCTTCCATCGTTGAAACAAATAACTTACGTGAAGCTGATCTTGGGCTTGCATGAATAACATTTAATGGTAGGCATTTATTTCTACTAGAAAACATACTTTTATATATATTGTAACATCTTTTGTACATAGTTGTGCAAAACATTTTGTACATCTTTTCTACATAGTTAGAGATGATCTGATTATTTTTTGTGGTCTCCAGAACAGGATTACAATAATAAAACCTGTTTGGATCATGAACTTTATTGTCTGTCTTCTGTTTCCTGATCACATCACCACTACACCTGAGCACTGCAAACCACTTTGCCACAGTGACCTGTGACAATTAAGCTTTTTAACGAGAAATGCCTTCATTAACAACCTCATCGACTCAATTTCAAAGCATTAACAGATTTAATTAACACATTTCATTTGAAAATCACTTGCTACTAAAGCTCTCATTACTATACCATGAGTTTGATACAATAACACTGTTTTTTGAAAATCCCGCCCAATGTAGTGTAACAGTCAGTGTAAGTAGTAAAAACACTTGGAGGATAAGTAGAACTTGCCATTGTATACTGTTGAATATGGATTTTTCAGATCAAATGTGATTATTATAGACTTATCTAAATATTCAGCGTGTGCCGTCAGCCGCCCGCTTCTTTACACTCTGCAGACTCACCGTGCAGCCACCTCAGAGCTACAGCGTCGGAGGACAACGCAGCTCTAGGCAGCTTACAGGCAAGCCCGCGAAGCCGGCCGAGGACACCCTGGCCGACCTAACCCTCTCCCTTCCCCAGGCGACGCCGCCAATTGAGCGCCGCCCACTGGGAGCTCCCGTCCACAGTCGGCTGTGGAATAGCCTGGATTCGAACTCGCGATGTCCAGGCTATAGAGCGCATCCTGCACTCTAGCGAGCGCTTTTACTGGATGCGCCACTCTGGAGCCCCTTAAATATTCAACTTTTAATGAACAAATTAGACCATATTTGTCATTTTCTTGAAAAGAAAAGCAAACTCCTTTATAATGTTACAAAACGAATGCCAAACCATTTATAATATTAACAATACAAATTGTGAAATTGTACTTTAGTAAAAACTTTGATTCATTAGTTTTTGATTGATTATTTTACACATGAACAAGGCAAAAAAGTGCGTAAATGTTGGCCATGATAATATCAATTCTGCTTTGTAGCCAAAGTAGGCATACATTTTATGTTGCTTTTATCTTATATGTCATTTTTAAGTAATTGTCTCCATTTATCCACATGAATAACATAATAATATGTTATTAATAATAACTGTTTGCTCTTAGTTGGACTCTCTCCAAGGCCACACTCTCCTTTTGGTAATGTGGTGACTAGAATTAAACACAGTATTTAAAGTGTGGTTTCACTATTACACAGTACAACCCCATCACCCTATTTTGATTATATAACCAAGCATTGTGTTTGCAATTTTAAATACTTCCCCACACTGTCTGGTTGCTAACAGCAATGAGTGTCTTTCTCTTGGTGGGTCTGTTCTATTTCTATACCACATTTTGATATTTGAGTCTTTCATTTTGGTAAATGGCTAAAAAAACACATTTGTTAACAAAATGTCCTGGGGTGGTGAAAATGTGGTGGCTCTATACAATTCTTTCTGAGGAATAATATTATTGATTATTTTAATCATCCTGACAAGTGTATTTGTAATATTATATTATTTATGTGTTTGCTTGTTTGTTTGTTTGTTTGTAGGTATGTTTTTTTTTGTTTGTTTGTTAAAATATGTTACAAGAAAAAACTGGGAGAATCACGCTAAGAATCTTATACATTTAATTTAAAAGATTTGTTTTAACTAAACAATTGTAGGGCATATGAACTTGATCGATATCCATTATTAATAACATGTATGTCAGCATAATTGCAAGATAGATGTGCACTTTGCACCATCTAGTCACTGTAACTAAAACACAAACCAATACAGGCCGTGCCCTAAAAGGAAGAAAGACAGAGAGAGACGGAGGCTGTGTTTAAAATTTAAATATATTAGTATCGTTTGAAGTTGCAGGGGCCAGGTTCTACATGATTAAAGAGTACATAATTCACTTTTGATAACTGCGACTACTAGCTATTGATCAGTGCTGTGGTTAAAAACTATGACGATCCACACAAAATACTTAAATAGACTAAACTGATTGCCGTGAGTTGAAAAAGATTAAATAACAATATTGAGAAGCGTGAACATGAACCAAAAAATCAAAACAGCTCTGAAAAACAGATGAAAGCATGTGTTGCACCTAAACTAAATATATGATTATTCAATTCAAAGTATGATTGCATACTGGTTACTAGAGAGAAGAGTGGTGCTGCAGGAATTATCCCACTTTATTTTGTTCTGAAACAAACAATATTGGCTGCATTTTTCAGGACGATGTAAAAATGGTATGTTTATATAAACATCACATACAATAGTAACATAATCTAACATAAATCTAAATATTTGACTATATAAATTTAAGTTCTGTGTGGTAGAATATTATTGAATATTTTGAAACTTAGACTCATTCATGAGTAAGTCACTGAGCCAAGACATTTTATTTATTTTAACATTTTACCAAGAATAATTTGTGGAGCTGAACGCATCTTGTTAACAAAAAAGCCCTGTGAAAATCTTAAGAAATTGTTTTAAAAAGCATTCTTATTAGGTAAAAAGATACTTACAGACTAGGATACCCAAGATCAACAGCATGCACTTTTTCCAGTATGACGGCATAATTAAATTTCCATAAAACTGCACTGCTGCTGAGATTGTTTGAATACACTGGCATCTGTTAAATGAGTTTGGTGTTTCACAGGTCTGCTTTTTAAGTCTACGCCGGAAGCATCACAGCAAGATAAGCTTATCAAAGTTACAGAAACAACTACTGTTGCTATTTTGCTGTAATAAGCCCACTCCTAACCTTTGTTCTCTTGAAGATTGTATTTGCTTTAGTGCATTTTACTTGATATTTCAGAAAGGAGACATCCACCAATAGAATGAAAATGAACAATTTATTGAATTGACAGACAAAAATGCCCATAAATTATTACATTGTTACTTGAATTTGAACTGATAATTTGTTTAAATAGATATTTTAATTGTTTTCAGCTCTTAAACAGTTACAGACTTCAAGTTACTTATAAAATGTTATAGCTAACTTGAAATCTGCAATTGTTTAAGAGCTGAAAACAAGTAAAAATGTCTAATTAACCCTTTGCGGTCCTATGTCGGATCAGGTCCGACATTACAATTTTCCCTTTCCCTTTCTGAGAAAACTATTCAATGGCTGAGTGAGACCAATAGAAGCCGAAAAAAAGGGGCGGATCTGAGCAATACCCATAGCCCTGGCACCACAGAGATAACACGGCCATAAACAAAACAGATAGCTGCTTCCGCATCCAGCGCTCAAAGAATATCACAGACATTTGCAGAGCTTTTTAAGTTCTTACAGTAATAATATAATGACTTGGATTGCATTATTGAGGAGTTTGGTGATAAAATGAGTGATCAGGAGATGATTTATCAGTATGCACGACTATGAAGAAAAATACAGCGAACAAGGGGTGGGGCGGGGCTGGAGATGCAGTACTGAGTGTCCTGCTGATATGCAGTGCCTTTTAAACCTGATTTACTGTGAAAAAAAATACTTTTAAAACAGCACGTCTAAAATAAACTGCGCGTGTGAAAATAAATTGGACCTGACGCAGCTGAGACACGCTGAATAAATGGACTGCAAAGGGTTAAACACATTATCAGCTCAATTAAGGGTTTAATTTAGTAATTGAGAGCTCAGTTGGAGTGAAAACCTGAAGACACAGTGGGTGCCCTAGACAAGGCACGCTGCAAGGCGAATGCCCAACTTGACATCAGTATTGTGTTGTTTAAACCTTTTAACCTCATCCCTCTGCCTCTCCCCCCCTCCCACACACTCTCTGGTGCACTCTGGAACTGTCACTCTTCTGCTAACAAAGCTGATTTCATCTCTGCCTTTGCCTCCCACCTCTCTCTCGATTTCCTTGCTCTCACTGAAACCTGGCTGTCCCCTGATAACACTGTATGTAACTCCTGCCGCCCTAGGTCCTCTCTCTACATCCTGTCCCATACGCCGCGTCTCACTGGACGGGGAGGTGGGACTGGTCTTCTCCTTCTTCCCTCCTTACTCTTTTCTGTCCCCTGTGACCTCTCCTCACTCTCTGTTAATACCTTTGAATTTCATGCAGTCCAACTAACCTCTCCCTGTCAACTCCTGCTAATTGTACTGTACCGTCGCCCTGGACCTCTCGCTCACTTTCTAGATGAACCCGACTATCTACTCTCCTCCCCAACTGTCCTGTTAGGTGACTTCAATATCGATCACTCCAAACCCAGCCACTCTGCCGGATTCCTCCCTCTCTTTCACTCCTTCGACTTCTGTCTCTCTCCATCCCCTCCTACCCACAAAGCTGGCCGTCAACTGGACCTCACCTTCTCCAGGGCCTGCTGCCCCTCACCCTCTCTGTCACCCCCTGGACCTCTCTGATGACTATTTCATCTCTGTTTCTCCCCTCTCTCCCTGCTCCTCCTACCCCCACTGTCACCTCTTGCCGTAACCTCTGCTCTCTCTCCCTGTCCTTGCCTCCACTGCTCTCTCTCACCTCCCTCCTATCGACTCCTTCTCACAACTCTCTGTAGACTCTGCTACCTCCACCCTCTTCTCCTCCCTCACCTCCTCCCTCGACTCCCTCTGTCCCCTCACCTCCCGACCTGCTCGCCCCTCCCCTCCCCTCCCCAACCCTGGCTCTCCTCTGCGCTCCGCTCAGCAAGAATCACACTGCGATCTGCTGAAAAGAAATGGAAGAGAACCAAACTCCCTGCTGCCCTAGACCTTTACCGCACTCTCCTCTCCTCCTTCTCCTCTACTCTCTCCTCTGCTAAATGTACTTATTTCCAATCTGTAATCCAAGCCTCCACTAACAACCCACGTAAACTATTCTCTACCTTCTCCTCCCTCCTAAACCCTCCCCCTCCTCCTCCCTCCTCTATCTCCTCTGATGACTTTGCCTCCTTCTTCTCTTCTAAAATCTCAGATATCCATAAACTCTTTAACACCTCTCCCTCCCCGCACCCCTCCTGCTCCAACCCCTACACCCACTGCATCCCCTACTAACTCACCCTCCTTCTCCACCTTCTCTCCCCTCTCAGACTCTGACCTCTCCTCCCTGCTCCAGGGTCACAAACCCACCACGTGTGCCCTGGACCCCCTCCCCACTCACCTCTTTCAAGCTGCTGCTCCTGCTCTACTTCCCTTCATCTCCTCCCTTCTCAACACCTCTCTCCTTTCTGGTCTCTTTCCCTCTGCCTTCAAACAAGCCTCTATCACTCCCCTCCTCAAAAAACCTACCCTCGACCCCACCTCCCTCCAGAGCTACCGTCCTGTCTCCCTCCTACCCTTCCTCTCCAAAACCCTCGAGCGGACTGTACACCGCCAGCTCTCTGCTTTCCTGTCCAACCACTCTCTGCTCGACCCTCTCCAATCTGGCTTCCGCTCTGCTCACTCCACTGAAACCGCCCTCCTGTCTGTCACCAACTCACTAAACTCTGCCCGAGCTGCCTCTCTCTCCTCTGTCCTAATTCTCCTCGACCTCTCTGCTGCCTTTGACACTGTCGATCACTCTATTCTACTATCCTCTCTTGCTGACCTGGGAATCTCTGGCACTGCTCTGGCCTGGTTCTCCTCCTACCTCTCCAACCGCACTTACCAGGTAACCTGGCGTGGAGCAACCTCCACACCTCGCCCTCTCTCAACAGGAGTCCCCCAAGGGTCAGTCTTGGGTCCTCTCCTGTTCTCTCTCTACACCCGCTCCCTGGGCCCCCTCATCGCATCCTATGGTTTCTCATACCATTTCTATGCTGATGATGCTCAGATTTTCCTCTCCTTCCCCACCTCTGACTCCACCATCCCCTCCCGTATCTCTACCTGTCTGTCTGCTATCTCCTCCTGGATGCACTCGCATCACCTCAAACTCAACCTCTCTAAATCTGACCTCCTTTTCTTTCCCTCCTCCTCCTCCCCCTCCTCTGATCTCTCTATCTCTGTTCCTCTGGAATCTACCACACTCTCTCCCTCCTCCTCAGCTAAGAACCTCGGAGTCACCCTGGACCCCTGCCTCTCTTATTCCCAGCACATCTCCACTCTGGCACGCACTTGCCGATTCTTCCTGAGCAACATCCGAAGAATCCGACCCTTCCTCACCAACTACGCCACCCAGCTCCTGGTCCAGGCCTTGGTACTCTCCCGCCTAGACTACTGCAACTCCCTCCTGGCTGGCCTCCCTGCGTCCGCCACCCGTCCGCTCCAGCTCATCCAGAACTCCGCTGCTCGCCTGGTGTTCTCTCTGCCTCGCTTCTCCCACGCAACTCCACTGCTCCGCTCACTCCACTGGCTCCCGATCACCGCTCGCATCCAGTTCAAGACTCTTGTACTAGCCTACAGATGCCTTGACCAGACTGCACCCAGCTACCTCCAGACCCTCATCTCTCCCTACACCCCCACTCGACCTCTCCGCTCCTCCTGCACTAGAAGACTGGCTCTACCTCCTCTACGCTCCCCTGCCTCCAGAGCCCGCTCCTTCTCCACCCTCGCCCCGCAGTGGTGGAATGACCTTCCTACAGATGTCAGGACTGCCCAGTCCCTGACCACCTTCAGCGCCTCCTCAAGACTCACCTCTTCAGACAGCACCTGTAGAACTCCTCTGTTTTTTCCCCCTGTACACTTATCACTCTTCCTTAAATGCGCTTTACTTGCTCTTATCTGCCCCCTATTTTACTGCATTTAATCCTGTACTTTAGAGTACTGTAATCTGTCAAGTGTTATTTAATCTGTAGTGTTTTTGTATTTAATTATATCCTGATGCAACTATCACTGACACTGTTATCTGCTCCATTATTGAATCGTATTTTGTCATACTTGCACTTGCTAGAACCAAAGTCATTGTATTTATCTTGCTCTTAATTGTATTATTACCTGTACTGTGTTTCTTGAAATGTATTTGTTTACGACTGTAAGTCGCCCTGGATAAGGGCGTCTGCTAAGAAATAAATAATAATAATAATAATAATAATAATAATAATAATAATAATAATAATAATAATAATAATTTTGGCCCTCATGCCCTGTTTGTTTCTTTGTTTTTGTCCAAATAGAATGCATTATCAAGTTTGGCATGGTTTTATATCATTGATGCAAATGGTTATGTGACCAGGTGCATTTACTTCCTAGTTGTGCTCTGCAGGAAACATGTAGCCTCGAAGCTCTCCAAAAACAGCAATATGTTTTTTCAGAAACTTCAGTTTTCTTTGTTGACTTCGGGGTAGATGTACTAAGATGAGCCATTCGTAGTGCAAACATACCACAATTTGCATTTTCATTAAGACAATCCGCAAAGTCCACATTTTGTCGTATGTACAAGAAAACATATGTTAATGAAAATAGCCGCAATATACTAATTTAAATATTATTTGCGTCATCTTAGCAAGATCTCTAGCGAGAGTTGTGCTACATTTTTTTCAAATAAAATAACACCATGCGTCAGCTGACAAAGTGCGTGCTTGCTATAGATGTGGAAGAAACCATGGAGCAGATTACTGCCACGAGAGAGGGCATCTGGCTAAGCAGTGCAGAACAAAAAATAGGCAAGCAGGGAAGCATAATCCCATAAGAGTCATAAGAGTCCACACAGCATACAGAAACTGATAATGAAGATGCATATTCACTGTATCATGTGAGTGCTATTAAAGCTGACCCCATTGCAGTGACAGTGCAGGTGAATGGCAAGCAATTAAAGATGGAGGTGGACACTGGTGCTTCAGCTACAGTTGTTGGGGAGCAGACATTCAACTACCTCAATGAAGGAAGCATGCCAGTGAAGTTGAAATGCACTGGCACAACACTGAGAACATATACAGGAGAGCCCATTCACATAAAGGGTGTTGCTGCTGTTCCAGTATGCTACAAGAAACAGAGAGCTCACCTTCCTATTATGGTTGTAGAGGGGGAGGGGCCAAGTCTTTTGGGAAGAGATTGGCTGCAACAAATTAAATTGGATTGGTCAGAAATATTCCAATTGAAGTCTGATGGAATTCAAGAGCTCTTACAGAAATGTGACACTGTTTTTCAAGACAAACTCGGAAAACTGAGGGGCACACAGGTTAAGATTCACGTTGATCCCCAGGCATCACCACGTTTCTTCAAAGCCAGACCAGTGCCTTATTCACTGAAAGCGAGAGTGGAAGCAGAGTTGTGTAGGTTAGAAAAACTGGGAATAATCCAGCCTGTTCAGTTTTCAGAGTGGGCCGCGCCCATCGTCCCAGTTGTCAAACAAGACCTAACCATACGACTGTGCGGTGACTACAAACTGACAGTTAACAGAGCAGCAAAATTAGACAAATACCCCATTCCCAAAATCGATGACCTGTATGCCACGTTGGCAGGAGGCAAGTCATATTCCAAGCTAGACATGAGTCATGCTTACCAGCAGCTGGAATTGAACGGCACGTCAAGAGAGTATGTGACGATCGATACTCACAAAGGCCTTTACCAGTACACCCGGTTGCCTTTTGGCGTTTCATCAGCGTGTGCAATTTTCCAGTGAACCATGGAGAGTCTGCTGCAGGGAATCCCACATGTTGTCGTGTACTTGGATGATGTCCTCATCACTGGTCAGACAGAAGCTGAACATTTAGCCAACCTTGAAGAAGTATTGAAAAGATTTGTGGAAGCGGACGTGCCTCTAAAGCGAGACAAATGTACATTCCAGGCACCTGATGTCACATACCTGGGCCACAGAGTGGATGCTTTTGGGGCTTCATCCACTTGAAGAAAAAGTCCAGGCCATTAAACACGCACCACCACCCCATAATGTGACGGAACTCAAGTCATTTTTGGGCATGATAACTTATTACAGTGGTTTCTTAATGAATCTGTCTACTGTGCTGGCACCGCTACACCTACTGCTGAGGAAGAATCATCGCTGGTCTTGAGGTTCAAAGCAAGAAGAAGCGTTCCAAACATCCAAGGAACTGCTCCATTCTTCATGCTTGCTGATACATTATGATCCACAGAAGGAACTAGTGTTGACGTGCGACGCATCCCCCTATGGCATAGGAGCTGTACTATCACATCTCATGGAAGACGGGTCAGACAGGCCAATTGGTTATGTGTCCAGAACACTCTCTGAAGCTGAAAAAAGCTACTCTCAGCTGGAGAAAGAAAGTCTCTCTACCGTATTTGGTGTCAAAAAGTTCCACCAATACCTGCACGGACGACATTTCACAATTGTGTCCGACCATAAGCCGCTGACAGGCTTGTTCGGCGAAGACAAATCTATTCCACCTATAGCTTCAGCTGGAATCCAACGTTGGGCCTTGACGTTATCAGCTTATGAATACACGTTCATGTACCAACCTGGCTCGGACATAGCGAATGCAGATGCGCTCAGTCGTCTCCCGTTGCCCAATTTTCCAACTAACACACCTGTTCAACAAGAAGTTGTGCTGTTATTTAATTTCTTGGATTCATCGCCTGTATGTTCTGTACAAATCAAGACTTGGACCCACTCCTGTCCAAAGTCAAAGGCTACGTTTTGCAAGGCTGACCAAAAATACTTGTGTCTGATAACCTGCGTCCATTTTATTCCAGAAGCACTGAACTGAGCTATCAAGACGGAATCTTATTGTGGGGTTCCAGTGTTGTGATTCCCCCACAGGGCAGAGAACCAATACTGGCAGAGCTACACAGTACACACCCTGGAGTGTCAAGGATGAAAGCGTTGGCCCGCAGTTATGTCTGGTGGCCAGGCATAGACAGCGACATTGAGCACAGAGTTAGGCAATGTTCCCCATGCCAACAACTCCAAAAACTGCCTGTTACAGCTCAGCTTCACCCATGGGAATGGCCAGGCCGTGAATGGGTAAGACTGCATTAGGCACTATGTTCCTGTTGCTCATTGATGCACATTCAAAGTTGCTGGACTTCTTTGAAGTAAAAACGCCAACTTCAGCTGCAACCATTGAAAGGTTACGTCACTCATTCAGTATACATGGCCTGCCGGAGAGTATTGTCTCGGACAATGGAACAGTCTTCACCAGTGAGGAATTTCAGAAATTCATGACGCTAAACGGCATCCATCACATTAAGACAGCACCATATCACACTTCTTTGAATGGTCTCGCCGAGAGAGCCGTCCAGATCTTTAAAGCAGGAATGAAGAAGTTGTCTGGTGGTACTTTAAAGTCCCGTCTTTTAAGATTCCTTCTGAGTTACCGTACAACGCCTCAAACTACTACTGGCTCTACACCATTGGAGCTCCGATGAGGCGTCGTTTGAGAACATGCCTGGATTTGGTATTTCCCAATTTGGAGGGGAAGGTGAGACGCAAGCAGAGCGCTCAGAAAGCGAATCATGACCAACACAGTAGTACTCGTACATTTAAGGCAGGAGACCCTGTGTATGTGCTTAATTTTGGAAGTGGTCCGCGGTGGATACCAGGAACCATCACCAATGAAACAGGTCCGTTGTCATTCCAAGTTCAGGTTGAGAACAGAGTAGTGCGCAAAGATGTGGACCATGTTCAAGCTAGAGAAGCGTCCCCACAAACACGAGATCTACCTGTGACCAACGCTTCACTGCCTGCCTCAGGGATATGTGATTACCCTACAGACACTGCTCCTGACATGTCCTGTGAATTCATAAACAACCCACCAGCCAGTTCCAGTGCCATTCCTGCTGAAGCAAGCCAAGGTCAGGTTGCACCTATTCCAGAACCCCCTCCGGAACAGCTCCGTCGCGCTGACCATTCCCGCAGAGCACCCCAGAGACTTGATTTATGAAGCCTTAGTTTAGACGTGATTGCCACGGAGAACAAGGGGCAGATTACCCCCCTACCAATCACCTGGAGTTTGGGCAGTCTACCCCAAACCTCCTAGGCATAGGTTTGTTAAAAAATGTTCTGTTCCATTGTTCACAAGAAAGATAAAAGCGAAAGGACATTGAAGCATGTTTTGATTGTTTTAAGGCAAGATCTTTTAAGAAGATATGTAAGGATTTTAAGGGGGAGGAAATGTAGTAATTGAGTTAATCGTCCCTCCCCCTTGTCAATCACACTAAGGTCAATACTCTTGCTTCATGTTCCGGTTCAAGAACATGGCTTGTGTGTCTCTAATAAAAAACACCTTTCTCTACAAGATAAACATCTGCTTCAAGTTATTACAACGTGCAAGGGTGCAAAAATCAAAATAACATTGTTTTTGTTAAATGTAAACTTCATCTGTACAATGCATTCTGTTCAGTCTTCATTTTACCTATTTTAATACTGTTATATATAAAAAATAAAAGGCAGTTTAATCCCATCAGATTCTATAGTGGGTCCCCCATCTTCATCCCCAAAAAGCTTTTCATAATCATACAGTAGCCCCTCGCTAAACCAAACATATCTGTCCGACATAAGGATGTGTGAGGTTTAAAAACAATATAATAAAATTGCACACACATACATCGAATATCATTGCACTTCACATGGGCCACATGTACCAAAAATGATTAAAATAGACAGATCTGTACATAGAAAAATGGTCTATAAAGCAGTCTTAAACACTACTATCTCCCAGATATTTTCTGAAGTCAATTGTGTTAACAAAAAATTACTTTTCTAATGTAACATTTTAATGGACTTTAATTTAGAAGTCCATTTTTAAAATACTACATATATGTAGGGCTTCTGATTTTCGGTTTTAACCGAAAAAACACCCCCGATACAAAATAAATTAAATCGGTGGATAGCCACCAACTACGCCACCCAGCTCCTGGTCCAGTGAAGCAGGGTAGAATCTATGAAGTTATTACGATTAAAATCCGTGTCTATGTAGAACAACATTTGCTTATTCCTTTAGATTTGAATAATAAATATTCTAGACATGTTTTAGGACAGTTAGTCATGAATATAAATAAGTTAACGCAGTATTTAGATGTCATGATTCGGCGAGTTGAATTCGTCTCCGAAAGCGCAGCAACAGGAAGCCGGAAGATTACAGTACTGAGGCACAGTACACGCAGAGCCTGATGAAGCTGCCTGGTCACCATGGCAACTTACCACTCCCCGCAGTTACTCAATGAGGGCGTTGCCGTGGTAACCATGGTGTGTGGGCCGTGGAAAAGTTACAGTACAATAGTGTCGTTGGAGCATGTTGTGACCAGTCAAGTCACGAGCACCACTGGTTGAAATGGAGTTTATAATGGGCTGGATACGCCTTTAAAAGGTTGAACGTAGCTGATGGAGGTCCAGGGCAGGATCTTCTGATGGAGCGGTAATTGTGTTGGCTCTGTGGGATCGGGGTGCTGGCGCTGTGGGAGGCGGGGTGCTGGCGCTGGGAGCGGGGAGGGGTGTCTGATTGCAGGCGAGGAGTAAAGAAAGATTCCGCAGACAAAGCTTCGTGGTGGATTTAAACAGAGCTAAAAAGTAAGGCAATCGTGAGACAGCGGAATGTCGATGTCTTGTCGAAGAGCTTGAAAGTTTAGCGGAGGACCAGACTTTCTGATAAAGTTGCAGACAAGTTGAGTAATGAAGCTGCGCTTTGGACGGCGCTGTTGCTGAGGTGGAGACTGGATGGAGCAAGAAGGACTAACGTTGGAGCTCTTGAAGCCGAAAAGAGAAGCTGAATGAAAAGAAGGATCACCTGAACAGGTAGGAAAATGATTGATAATATCTTGGCAGCGCTCTGCTGAGAAATGACCTGCAGTGAGCGAGACAACGAAGTTTAGATATTAGCGGTGAAGCACGAAACAACGGCGCCTGAGCGTTTGCTACTAAAACGAAACACTAGACAGAAAAGGTGCAGGTGATCAGGGCTTAAATAGAAGATAGATGCTAATTAACAGGAAATTAGAAAATTAGAAGATTAGAAGCCCCGCTCCGCCCCTGAACCACGCAAGCTAACATTTAAGAAAAACACGCGTTGCCACAACAGTGCCACATCACCTCACCGAGGACATTAAAAAATGGGCAGCTTTATTTTTCAGAGTAAAAGTACAGGGGCCAAACTATATACTCGCCTCCCTGTCGGGAAAAGTGCAGGGCAACGGCCCCCTGGTACCTAAGTACACGTATTGATTTGGACCAATCAGAATACATAAAATAGTATGTGTTTTAAATAAACGTAAATTAACTACGCATTTTCTACTTAGGGGCTGGTCATTTTATAGTAGTACCTAACTAGGGTCTGGTCATTTTACAGGCATGCAGCTTAATTACACGAGTAGCCAATCACCTTCGGGATAAAATCTTTTTCAAATTCAGACATATAGAAATAGGCTTAACCCTTTGCGGTCCAGTCCGACATTGCAATTATTCCCACCAGGTCCTTTGTCGGACCCTGTCCGACATCATTTTAAAAACGCAAAAACGCAAAAGTTGTTTTTCAACGGAAAAGCCGAGAAAACCATTCAATGGCCGGTGGGAGCGAAAGGAGCCAAGACAAGCCGATAAAAAAAAAAAAGGCGTATCTCATGAATAGTCATAGTAGCCCCCTTCTTCAGATGGGGCGGTCGAATGGAAACAAGCTGGGAGTACAGTATCAGCGCACAGAGACTATCATGGACATTTGCAGAGCTTTTTGAGATGTTATAGCAATAAAATAATGACTTGATTGCATTATTGAGGAGTTTGGTGATAAAACGAGTCATCAGGAGACGATTGATCAGTATGTCGACTATTATTATTGTTATTTTTATTTGGTAGCATATGTGAAAGCGATAGCAAAACGAAAGGGTGGGCGGGGCTGGAGATGCCTAGTGAGTGCTTTGTTGATCTGCAGGGCCATTTAAACCCGTTTGACTGTGAAAAAAATACTTTTAAACAGCGTCTAAAATTAAATGCGCGTAAAATTAATTAGACCTGGCGAGCCTGACACAGAATTAATAAATGGACATCAAAGGGTTAAAAAAATCAAGACTAAGGAAAATTGCAAATCATCGTGGCGAGAGATTTTCTTCAAAGGGACAAATATAGATTTGCTGAGTGCTGCCGAATTCTGGAGAGACAATGTTGACCGTCACACAGTTTAGTTTGTATTAACAATGTACACAATCATTTTTTTTTTAAATTTTCTAATTGTATTTATTTCAGGTTTACACTTGACTTTACCCAATGCCAAGTCCATATATCACCACAAATTGGAGGGGAATGGCAGATGTAAGGCGACTTTTAATTGGATAATTTATTACACATACTATTTTCTTTAAATTCCTTGGTTCTTGTTTCATTTTCAGCTATCTGATTGGCCAAATTAATACACGTAGTAATTATAATTACAACACTTTAAAGTCAAATGAGTACATGTACTAAATATTTGAAACACATACTAAATAACACATACTAAGTTTTTTGACCTGGATGGACCTTCCATACTGAATCGCCGTGAACCCTCTTTGACAAAATCAACAGAGCATGTGTAGTGACTAGAAAAAGGTACCTCTGCATATGCACACAATGAGCAGGGAACACTGAATTCTATGCGGAACAGATTTCGATACTACACCTGAAACCGTGATTTTTTTTTTCTTTTTTAAAAAAAATTTAGTCGTTGCCAATTATTTTTATTATTTTCTCCCAATTTGGAATGGCCAATTATTTTAGGCTCAGCTCACGCTACCACCCCTCGCTGACTCGGGAGAGAGAAGACGAAGCGTGTGCCGTCAGCCAACCGCTTTTTTTTCACACTGCGGACTCACCATGCAGCCACCGAAGAGCTACAGCGTCGGAGGACAATGCAGCTCTCGGGCAGCTTACAGGCAAGCCTGCAGGCGCCCGGCCAGACTACAGGGGTCGCTGGTGCGCGGTGAGCCGAGGACACCCTGGCCGACCTAAATTGCAGTATATCTGCCATGGGGGAAGTCGTGGGGTCCAGTTCATATGACTGACACCACTTCAGGAATACACCCCATTTATAGCCATACTGGGAGTGTGTAGACGCTGCTCTGGCATTCTGAGGAGTCTCAATGACTGGGTCGGATAACCCGAGATGGCTCAAATGTCTGCGCTCAGGGGCCAGACCCAAAGGTGCTGAGCTATTGGATCTGGATGCCACAGAGTCCCCCATGCCTGGCTCAGCAGGTCACAATGGGCTAGCAGCTCTCATGGCTGACAGAACAGGAGCTGTGCCACTTTGGGGCTGCGAGGAGCACCCGGACCCGATCTTCTCCACGCACAGTGGAAATAGTGGCAATGGAGGGAAAGCATATAGCAGTGTCATGGGCCATCTGTGGCAATACACAGTGATGTGTATTGCACAGTGAACAATGAAGCATTGCAGTCCCGTAAACAGTAAACAATAATCCCAAGACTACCAAACACTATCCTAGTGAGTGTTGTAGTGCTGGTGGTGAAAGTACAATTTACTGTGGTGGACAAGTAGTGCTGTGCTGTCTGGGTTTAGTGCTGGCCGTGGGCTACAGCTCCGGATCGTTTTAGCTGTCTAGTCTAACAAACAAACAAACAAACAGTGCGGTTTAGACAAACAGACAAAACAAACAAAACATTCACGGTTATTATCTCAATACTGGTCCTTTCGGTCATAGCATAACCATCACAAGGAACAGATCACATCACCATGTCCCCTTTATATACCGTCAACCATGACCTCTTGATTAATGAGTACAATCGCTCCTCCAATCCGCGGATGCCACACCGTTAACCTTCCGGGTCAATGATAAGTGTACCATAGCTCCGCCCCCTTTCTGGGAATGAATTGTCGGGCCATCCAGTCCAGGGTACTCTGTTCCCTTTACACAGTGCCCTCACAGGTCGGGAGGGAGATCTAACACCAAGAATCATTCTTTCTCTGTCACAGCTATGGAGTGTTTATAAATGCTGGATTAGGCACCTGCACCAAAGAGGCAAAGGAAAGCTCCTTCTACATTCTCCCTTCCCAAGCAGTGGATGCACCTATTGTGCTCATCCTCTTCTGGAATGTTTTTCCCACAACCAGCGCAATGGTGAAATCCAGGCATGGTGCAAGGTTGATAAAACAGTTCAGCTGTGCAATGAATGTGAACAAGAACAGACAGTAAGCTGACTGTGCTGAAAACTGCTGTGTACAGTGTACACAAAAATGGAGCGCTGGTAGCGGTCTTGGTGTCAAACCGGCCGAACCTGGTCACTGCTACCGATTCTGGTAGTACGGATACGAACCAGGTGACAGGTACAGCTCTCTGGTACTGACTGGTACCAACCAGGTTACTGGTACAGGCTCTGGTACCGACCAGATGACTGGTACTGGGTGGATACTCGGTATGACGGTGCACTTGGTACCAGCACTCGGTACAGGAACAGTGTACTGCCCATCTGCAGAACAGCCACTGGCTAGCCGTCCAGTCTGGAAGCAGCCTGCTTGAAAACAAGCCTTTGCAGTAGTGTGCTGGAATAGCTACACTAATACAGCATCAAGCTGCTAATGTATACCTTCAGTAAAACGGGTATAGAGACACTCAGAATACTGGACCAATTATTCACCAAAAGTCCTTTATTGCAGGTACAGTACCTCACACACTGTATCACAGGCAAAAGAAAAGAAAAAGATGACTGAAATTGACCTCTGATACCACACCTACACCAAATACATCACAAACTGGGCCGTAGAATTAAAACAATGAAATATAACAAATGGAATCTAACAGTACAAATCAAACATTATAATAATAATTGTGGTATTAATTAATATAAATATATACATACAATATTGTGATAAATTATTAATAAAAGAAATAAAAAATAAAACAAAATAAAAGAGGAAGCTACCTGTATCAGAGGCACCTACATACATCAAAGGAAACCAATTAATTTTCTATACAGAAATAATAATATATAAAAAAGGCATATACCTATTCATACAAATAATGGTTACTGCCTTATACAGCACTAGATTCTTATTCTAGAAACACAGGTTTTGTGACTTATGACTTCTTTTGAATCAGTCCATCTGCATTCCTATTACCGTTTGCCACTCCACTTGCTGACCACAAGAGGTCGCTCTAATATATACAGTACGCATTATTACAATTTATAAAATGACTTGGATAAATTAAGTGCTGTGATTGGCTGAACAAGATCACATGACATAATTGTCTTACCACACGACAGTAGTAAAGGCACGACAGTAACCATAAGCCCCGCCCCTTCACACCTTTGATTGATTTATGACCATAAGCCCCGCCCTTTCACATATTTTGATTGATTTATGACACTAGCCACACCCATATTGGTTGATTTATGACCTTAAGCCCTGCCCTTCTCCCCACGCTTTGAGTGATTTATGGCCCTTAACCCTTTGCGGTCCATTGTCGGACCTGGTCCGACATTGCAATTATTCCTATCAGGTCCACTGTCGGACCCTAGTGAGTGCTTTGTTGATATGCAGGGCCATTTAAACCCGTTTGACTGTGGAAAAAAAATACTTTTAAACAACACACTGTCCGACATCATCAAAAAAACGCAGAAAACAGGTTTCTAGTCGTTTTTTCTCCGGAAAAACTGAGAAAACCATTCAATGGCCGAGTGGGAGCGACAGGAGCCGAGACAAGCCGATAAAAAAAGGCGTATCTCATGAATAGTCATACTTGCCCCTGGCATCACATAGGGGCGGTCATAAGGAAACAAGGTGGTTGTTACTGTATCAGCGCACAGAGACTATCACAGACATTTTCGAGATGTTATAGTAATAAAATAATGACTTGGATTGCATTATTGAGGAGTTTGGTGATAAAACGAGTCATCAGGAGATGATTGATCGGTATGTACGACTATTATTATTATTATTATTTATTTGGTAGCATATGTGAAAGCGATAGCAAACGAAAGGATGGGGCGGGGCTGGAGATGCCTAGTGAGTGCTTTGTTGATATGCAGGGCCTTTTAAACCTGTTTGACTGTGAAAAAAAATACTTTTAAACAGCGCGTATAAAATTAACTGCGCGTGTGAAAATAAATTGGACCTGACGCACAATTAATAAATGGACTGCAAAAGGTTAAGCCCCTCCCCTTTTCCCCGCACTTTGAGTGATTTATGGCCCTTAAGCCTCACCCCTTTTTCCCCACACTTTTGAGTGATTTATGATCCAGCACTTTTTTTTTTACATTAACTAGATATCTGCCAAAAATAGCCCTCCCTTAAAATGGTGTTTGTTGTGCCCCTAGTTTACAGACTATTACATAGAAAAGAAAAAGACAGAAAGAAAAACGAGAAAGAAAATTGTATTGTAGTGCATTTCTTTTCAGACTATGTTTGAGACCCTCTATGACAATAAACAGAGAATCCCTAAACATTCTTGACGATGTTCAAGACCCACTGAAACAATAACCAGTGTTATTAACAAACAGAAAATCCATAAATATATTAAAGCATTTCATAATCAGTACATTATACACATTTTACACTGAAAATTAGCTAATAACAGTATGTTCCAAATGTGCTGGGCCCTACATTTCTGTTGGATTTTCAGGCCGTGGTAGGTAACTGTGTCATTCCATAATACACATGGTTCTATATAATGGTTGCTAATAATATTACAACGTCATCTAAAAAACGCTTTAAATGTATTTTAGAAACTGAAATGTTAGCACAGTTTGAATTGTAAAGGTTTTTAGGGTTTTTAGAAGTCTACCCATAATGCCCATGGATTTGCATAATGGTTGCTATTAATATTACAGTGTCCTCAAACTGAATATAGTCTAAAAAGCCATTTAATGTTATTTTAGACGTTGATAAATGTTACCACTACATTCTTTGGCTTAATGTGATTATTTTAAGACCAGATAACACGTGGTTAGGTATAAGAATAATCTTTTTTTATGTTAAAACTGTATAAATGCGGAAGGATTAGCCGTTCCGCATACTGCCATCTGCTGGTTGATATTTAATATTGCAGCGGCCTCAAACTGAATATAGTGTAAAATTATTATTATTATTATTATTATTATTATTAATTTCTTAGCAGATGCCCTTAACCAGGGCGACTTACAGTCGTAAACAAAATACATTTCAAGAATCACAGTACAAGTAATAATACAATTAAGAGCAAGATAAATACAATGACTTTGGTTCTAGCAAGTACAAGTATGACAAAATACGATTCAATAATTAGACGTTGATAAATATTACCACTACATTATTTGGCTTAATACAATTATTTTAAGACCTTACAAGCCGTGTTTAGGACTAAGAATAATCTTTTTATGTTAAACTGTATAAATGCGGAAGGATTAGCCATTCCGCATACGCCTGTCTGTAGCTTGATTTTAATATACTAGCATCGGTTTCTAATTATTTTCAAATAAATATTATAAAAAAACATGTTTAAAATGAATTTGAAAGCGAGACCCCTAATGTTTTAATAAAAATAAGAGTCTTATCGATAGCTTCAACTCTCCTACATCCGCTGGCTGTAAAAAGACCCAGTGTTATTTTCGAAGCTAAAATTTACCACTACATTATTTGGCTTAATACGATGGGCGCTTATCTTTGAATTGATTGAATGGAGGTCAGAAATTGTTTTACAATCACAAATAGTCTGACATTATGTAAAAAAACATATATTTAGTACCGTGTTTCTGATTTTATTGGGGAATAGGCAGCTACAAATGTGATATGGTTGTCTTTTTATAATACACTTTATATGATCTAACTTAACATGATATGGCCTGTATGTTATAATATTGTTCAAGATTTTACTGTATTTAAGTATTTGCATTATTTTAACATTAATTTTAGATCTTGAAACAAAATGCCATACTTAAAATACCTGAAAATATTATAAAACACCTTAGTGGGATATTTCATCCCTGAAATGTTTTACACTGCACACCCCTGTTCGAATCTCTGGGCCGTATTTTTGTTTTTGTTACGGGGTGTGTGTGTGTGTGCGCTTGTATTGTAGTGCATTCCTTTTTTGACCATGTTCAGGACCCTTCATAATAATAGCCCAGGTTATTAACATACAGAGTCCCAAAACATGAAAAAGTTTCCACATCAGTGTATTTATACACATGTTACACTAAGAAGTAACCCATAATAGTGTGCTTCAAATGTGCTGGGGCACTACATTTCTGTTGGTTTTCCAGGTCGTGGAAGGTACCGGTGTCATTCCATAATACACACGGTTCTATCTAATGGTTGATTTTAATATTACAATGTATTCTAAAAACGATTTAAAGTTGTTTTTGAATCCAATAAAGGTTAGCACAGGCTGAATTGTAAAGGTTTTAGGGTTTTTAGGAGCCTACCCATAATGCACCGGTATTTGCATAATGGTTTCTATTAATATTACAGAGAACTCTAAAAAACTAGTTAATGTTATTTTAGAAGCTACAATTTTTTTACCACTACATTCTTTGGCTTAATACAATTATTTTAAGACCAAATGAGGCGTTTCAAAGAGTCCTCCGATTGAAAGTGTACACTCCCGTTACTGAACGAACAAGTGGAGATACCTAGGGCGAGAGTGGAGGGTCAAAAAAAAAAAGTAACATCGTTGTCATGGGTCAAAAACAGCCGGGGGGTTTGTTCGAGATCTTTACAAAGACAGGAAACGTCCTCAATACAAAAACACGGTGATATTCGTGGGTGGCCGAATGTATTCTAGCGGTGTTACCTGAATCCTGCATGCTCTGTAACAACCTCTTCTAAAATATCACCAGATGGATGATTTCATACCTTTTGCAAGAGGGAAATAGGTCATTTTGTTACGTGCACAAATTGTTTACTATCCGACATTTTATTTTGCTTGTTGAGTTTCAACACAGAAGACGGTCCATGATAGTACTTGTAAAAACTTTTGACGCACAGAATTTTAAAATGAAAAACTTGCTTATACTAATCGTTTACTAATTTATAAAAATATAGTATAGTGATTTTTAGCAGATATACTATCTACTATCTACTCACGTCTTAAACCAATAAAAAAATAAAAAAATAAAAAAATAAATATAGGGTCTTTAGTAAACTGAAATCTTAGCGGCCTAAATTGAAGAAGGCCTATAAGATAAAGGGGTGAACCTAGTCCACTTTATTACTTCCTTCTAATTTATTTTACAGTAAACAGGTCTACTGTATTTGATTTTGCACAACAGCAAAGCATATACAGAGGCTGTGCTTCCTTTTTTCTTTCTCCAAACTCGCACTTGAAGTACTAAAAATAACCCAGCCAAAAACAAAACAAAAAAAAAAATGAAGTTAGTTTTATTTTCTAAATCAAAAAAAACATCTTTATTGTTTTACTTAATTTATTAGTAAAATATTCTGTGTACAAAAGGTGTTTTTCAGAGCAAGGGGTGGGCTTCTTGAACAGTAACCACAGACCTACATGCCATTTGCAGAAATGTAAGGTTTGTTGACAAAAGTATGTAAGAGTTTTTGAGCAAAATAAGTGAGAAAATCTGCCCCCGGAGTTAGAAATGACCAACAATTTGATATTTTTTTTAGTATGTCGGAGGAGTTAGTCTCTGGCATCACTGAAAAACATAAAATATATAGATTGGATAGATTGACTTAATTAAAATAAAGAAAGAAAGAATGAATACAAGTAACATACACTAAACTGTAGTGAAAGACCGCCTTTTAACAACAAATGAACATCAACTGAAAACAAACACAAAATAAAGAAAACACAAAAACATTAAATTACCTATGGCGTTTCAAAGAGTCCTCCGATTGAAAGTGTACACCCCCGTTACTGAACGAACAAGTGGAGATACCAAGGGCGTGCGTGGAGGGTTAAAAAAAAAAGTAACATCGTTGTCATGGGTCAAAAACAGCCGGGGGGTTTGTTCGAGATCTTAACATGTAAATTAAGCAAAGGTGTTTTATGACCCTGCTTTACAAAGACAGGAAACGTCCTCAATAGTTCAAAGCGGTGTCGGCACCCCTATTCAACTGTTCTGGACTTGTTTTGAGGCTGCCTGACCCGACGCCACAGACGTGTCAAACATAAACAGAAGAGCCAATACAAGGAATCTATTAACCCTAAAATAAAGTACACGTGTATATGGGTACTGCTGCTTTGTATGTTTTTCGCATGGCTTCTAAATATATTATTCTTTGGGGTTGTATTCTGTAAGAATGTGAAACAGCTAGTTTAGAGATATGCTGATTGTGGTGTTATGTTTAACAGGAATCTTTCTGTTTTAAAACAGCTAGTTTAGAGATATGCTGATTTTCTTTATACATACTGTGGTTAACGTTGAAATGATTCCCTTTGTAAAGGGTATTTTGTATCCTCTTTATGCAATATGCTTTGTTGTTCTCATTCATACTGTTTGTAAATTCCCAGTCATTCTACAAGGTAATGTATGCTTGGTTTAATCTTTCTTCTTTTATAACATATCTATTATAATTTGACAGCAAAAAATCTTAATCTGACAGAAAATAAACAATTCAAAAATAAATGAGGCCCAAATAACTTCTGTAGAGAATTATTTTTCTATCCACATGTATGAAATATACCACAAAGGTGTTTGATAAGATTTTCAGGTATTTTAAGTATATCATTTTGTTTCAAGATCTAAAATTAATATGTTAAAATAATGCAGATACTTAGTTAAATACAGTAAAATCTTGAACATATAAAGTGTATCATAAAAAGACACCCATATCACATTTGTTGATGCCTATTCCCCAGTAAAATCAGAAATACTGTACTAAAAACATGTTTTTTTACATAATGTCTGACTATTTGTGATTGTAAAACAATTTTTGACCTCAATTCAATCAATTCAAAGATAAGCGTCCACAGTTTGTCACGGGTTACATCTGAACTAAAATATTTGTAACAAACTCTTGAACACTGACTACAATTATAGACTATTATTGAACAGCAAACATGTATTTATTTATTTGAGTATTTATTAATTTCATCGCTTTGTAAATGTTTTCATCTTAACTAAAACAATTGTAATTATTAAAGAATTGAATTTACACACAAACAAACAGCAGACATTGAAAGATTTTTATTTATTTTTTGTTTTAGAACTTTAATTTGAAAATAATTAGAGAACCTGTATTCGAATATCAGCCAACAGCATTGTGGGAACAGTCCATGCATTACCCTTGAGCAAGGTACTTTACTTAGATTGCTCCAGTAAAAACCCAACTGTATAAATGGGTAATTGTATGTAAAAAATAATGTGATATCTTGTAACAATTGGAAGTTGCCCTGGATAAGGGCATCTGCTAAGAAATAAATAATAAATAAAAAAATAATTACACAGTGAACAGCCCACCTCAAGTCTACCTCAACGAAAAAAGTACAGGCTCAATAGCCTTTTCACAGTTATATAATGTTCTTTTTCAATGTAATAGTGTAAAATATTACATATTGATTAAGAAGCCTTTATGTAAGATGTATTCTTCTGAAGGATAGTAGTTAAGATTATTATTTAAGAAAAATCTCTTACTAAGTAAAAAAACCAGGTTATTACCCTTGCTTTTCTAGGGCCGCTTCTCTCCTCTTGGCCAAAAGACAGGGTCTGTTCACCATGTTCCCCATAACCCTGCTGCTTGGTCAAAGAAACAGACTCTCTTCCTTCTTTCTCTATAATTTCTTACTAGTCCTGAGAAACCCCAAAATATATTCAGTTTTAACAGAAAAAGATGACCCTTACTCCTAATCACGTCTCATTTGGTCTTAAAATAATCATATTAAGCCAAATAATGTAGTGGTAATATTTATCAACGTCTAATTATTGAATCGTATTTTGTCACACTTGTACTTGCTAGAACCAAAGTCATTGTATTTATCTTGCTCTTAATTGTATTATTACTTGTACTGTGATTCTTGAAATGTATTTTGTTTACGACTGTAAGTCGCCCTGGATAAGGGCGTCTGCTAAGAAATTAATAATAATAATAATAATAATAATTTTACACTATATTCAGTTCGAGGCCGCTGCAATATTAAAAATCAACCAGCAGATGGCAGTATGCGGAATGGCTAATCCTTCCGCATTTATACAGTTTTAACATAAAAAGATTATTCTTATACCTAACCACGTGTTATCTGGTCTTAAAATAATCACATTAAGCCAAAGAATGTAGTGGTAACATTTATCAACGTCTAAAATAACATTAAGTGGGTTTTTAGACTATGTTCAGTTTGAGGACGCTGTAATATTAATAGCAACCATTATGCAAATCCATGGGCATTATGGGTAGGCTTCTAAAAACCCTAAAAACCTTTACAATTCAAACTGTGCTCACATTTTAGTTTCTAAAATACCTTTAAAGTGTTTTTTAGATGACGTTGTAATATTATTAGCAACCATTATATAGAACCATGTGTATTATGGAATGACACAGTTACCTACCACTGACCTGAAAATCCAACAGAAATGTAGTGCATCATCCCAGGAAGGTGCCTATCGGCAGCTCTGGTATAGAGAGCTCAGCGATACCTACCCAATGGGCAGGCCATATCCCATACGTAATGTCTTTGGTGGTCGTCTTCTCTTTCAGGGAACCAGGGTTACGATAAGTAACGTTCTCATTCGAGAATCTGCAAAGCGCAAAAACGTGTACGAATCTGTCTTAGGCTGCGGTGAAGCGGTGTGCAATATTTTAGGTCTGTGCCCTACTAGATGGTGCATTCGTACAGTGGCAATCTCCCGGGTTTGTTCCGCTTAGTGTTCTGTTGGAGACCCTGCTAACCCTTCAGCATGACAGCAGTGTTAGAAGCAAAACGTGAGCAAAGGTTACTGGGCTTTTCAAATGAGCGAAAAATGCAAAGACATTCTTCGGTTTGCTGTGCTGTGAAGCTGTTTTCAGACCCTGTGAAATATTAGCCAGAGGCCTTCAGAGTGTTGATGCAAGTGCACTTGGAGCATTGGAATGTGTCAAATTGTTAACAGAACGGATAAGTGTACTAAGAGAAGATGCTACAGTTCAAGAGATGATCACTAAAACGAATGACTGAGTGGCCAAGAACAATCTAAAGATTCCACAGCCTAAAACTAGGGTCAGCAAAACACCAGCTCGCTTCCGCCAAACCACTGAAGCAGAAGACGTAGTGTCTGAAACAAATTAAATGGTATGGAAGCGGGAATTTTACGAATCCCTGGATCTGGTAAAGGCCAAACTACAGCGACGTTTCAACCAGGATGGAATGAAAACTGCTGCACTCAGGGAGCAAATTGTTATTGATGCAGCACGGGGAAAGATAAGTTCTGCAGATTTCGAGGCAAACTCTCAACTTCACCTTCCACAACAATTTGATAAATCCAAGCTTTACATAGAGTTAACAATGCTGGGTGATCTTGCCAAAGAAAAGTCATTCAATACTGTTGCAGAGATTGCAGGATTTTTCGGAACTCTACAGCCACAAACAAGTGGACTCTTTAAAGAAGCTGAAAACTTAATTAAACATTGCCTGTGTTTACCAGTGTCTGTTGCAGTGTCAGCGCGATCTTTTTCTGCCCTCCGTCACCTTAAAATTTGGATGCGAAGCACAATGACCCAGAAGAGACTAACACACCTTGCGCTAATGCACATACACAGTGATATTCTGGACGCACTAGATGGGCATTCCCTCATGAAAAGATTCATCAGCATGACACCGGAGCGCAAGTCGACCTTTGGAGCCTTCTGACTGTCTACAGTGCCGACTACAGTAAGTAAAACACTACCTGTTTTGTTTTGTTGTGTTTGTTTTTTACAAGTAAACAAGACATTTTTATGGCTTTCAGCACTCCCACTTAAAAAATTGTTCCAGCGCCACTATATTGGACCTCAAAATCCGGTCCGATATCCGGTTCAGCCCTGTACTCCTGTACGTACCGTACAGCCATTGGCGAGTGTGATAGATAGAGAAAGGATCAATGCTGTAAATCTCCCTCCCAATTAGAAAGGGCGCTGTGTAAGGGGGAAGGTATGCTGCCTCCTAGATCTGCCACCTCGGTGGTAGGTGAAAACTGGAAGGTGACCATATTAGGAGGGGCACGTAGCTGCAAGTACTCAGGACGATTCCATTGCGGTCAGCTGCGGGGCAGCCCTCTATTGGAGAAACCATGGCGACGCATTGACTGCAGGGAGGAGTTTGCTGGGTACAAAGGGGAAACAGCTACGTCAGTAACCCTCCTTGCGCTGAGATAATGAGAGCAACCGGCCAGAGCCGATGTTTGTTTTTGTATTACGTGTTTTGTTTTGTAATATTTCTGTTTGTTATTAAAAAGGATTATTTTTTGTGAGACAACAGTCTGGACATTATACATCTCTTGCACTGCACCATTCATCCTGTCACAACG